>JAUZNJ010070104.1:0-25840 GCA_034780135.1 Jordanella pulchra
TGCACGTGTGTGTGTGTGTGTGTGTGTGTGTGTGTGTGTGTGTGTGTGTGTGTGTGTGTGTGTGTGTGTGTGTCCATTGTTTTTTTTTATTTTTGGTGAATAAGGTTTTCCACGTCCTCAGTCACCACAGCTCCAATTAAGGACAGAAAACTGTCTTTGTTGCACCCACTTTGGTCATGGAGTTCAGCTTCATGTGTAAAATCCTTGTTGTTCTTGTTCACCTACAGGATCGCAAATTACTGGCAGCTGCTCAGCAGATGCTTCAAGACAGTAAAACCAAGATCGAGTTCATCAGGATGCAGATCCTGAAGGCCAGCCAGGCCACCGAGCTGAGCTTCGAGAGCAACGACATGATGGGTGAGCTGCTGCTCTGGTTTTTACAAACAAGGCATTGGATGGAAGAAGGAACCACCTGTGTGGTTTAAGATGAAGGTTATAATGAGGTATAACGATAAAGTTACCAACTACTGTGTTCAAACAATCAACACCTGCAGACAAGTCCATCATCAGTCCTTTGGACCTGCGAGTGGAGGAGCTGTGTCATCATGCCAGGATAGAGTCTGCAGTGGCAGAGGGAGCCAAGAACGTCATGAAACTTCTGGGCTCTGGAAAAGTCACAGAAAAGAAAGCTCACTCTGAGGTAGGCTGGAGGTGGTGGGATGCTGGGCCCGTTTCTCCCTTTTCCATTCATTGTCTGGGGTTTAGACCAGATCTCTCAGACTGCCTCCACATGGGGAAAAAAGAGGAAACTGTGTCTTCCCCTCAGGCTCAGGCGCGCTTCACCGAGTCCAGTCAGAAACTGGACCTCCTGCGCTATTCGTTAGAACAGCGGCTCAGCGAGTTGCCCAAAAACCATCCTCGCAGCAGCGCCATCACCGAGGAGCTGTCTCTGCTGTCCTCTCCGGCCCTCAGCCCCAGATCCAGCATCATCTCCACGCAGAACCAGTACAGCACCGTAACCAAGCCTGCAGCGCTCACAGGTACGATGAAGAGATGAAGCAATAAATGTTTCATGTAGAAACAGGAAGGCGTCCTGACACCAGGGTGGACTGATGTCTCCTCAGATGAGCGATAAAAGGCAACATTACTGTTTATATCAACAGTGCAGTGTTACATTAGTAACGTGTTTGACTGCTAAAGCTGTGCCCTTATTTTTGTCCCTCCTCCCACAGCCTGTGTGTCTGAACAGGCTGCAGACTCACTGCAGCCGCTTGGATATGGAGTGTGATCCGTCATTGTTGCAGCAAAGGACACGTTCCTTAAATTAGAAAAAAATCCAAAGTTTGAAAACTTATTTATCAAAAAAAAGTTTTTAAGAGAAACTTTGTTGTTTTCTCTGATTTCTTTTCTTTTTTTTTTCTTTTTGAAAAAGAAAAAAATTAAATTTTCCAATTTCTGTTTTTCTGACTGAATTTTCCAAAAATACCATTTCTTTCCTCTGAGGTGAGGATTAAAGACGCATTTCTATTTTTATGGGTCAGGACCAAGCGTCTATATTGGGCTTCAGGTAAGAGAATGAGAAATGTCAGTTACAATTTGAAGAAAACAGAATTTGTTAAACTCCATCTAACAGATGGAGATTTAAAAAATACAATTTTAAAATCTGTAAAAAAAAACCAACAGAACAAGAGTTAAATGTAAGAAATCTGCAGTTTCTCCTTAAATCTGCTTTTGATTACAAAGGGATTTCAATTTTTGTTTCTTAATTAGGTTTTCTTTGACTTTTTTTTCCTAATTTTATTTTATTTTTTTCACATTTTTGGTCCGTTTGGGTCGTTACAGTTTTTTTTTGTTTTTTTTTTTCGATTGACAAAATGTGTTCCCTGTTTTCAACAATACTGGAATAAAATCCACTCCGTAGCTTAATTAAAACACAGCAAATCAGCTCAAATGTGTCTTTGAATTCATCTCCCTCCATGAGCTAATGTGTTATAGCAGCACTGTGCAAAGTTTGCCTTCCTGTTTCATCACATTACAGCCCCTGATTTTATCGTATCTGTTGCGATTTTATGGACACAAATTAGTGCGATGTTGGAAACGACCTTCTTCTGTGTTCTCTGATTTTTTTTTTAACATGCTACTAAATAAAAAGCAGTGTGATCAATAATTTTTAAGGTTCTGCTAAAGTCCACACTTTTCAGATTTTTATCGACTTTATTAAGCTTTGAATCCAACTGATTTTTCTTCCCCTTTATGATCTTCAATCTGTCACATTAAAATGTTGCAACTAAATCTAAAGCGGTCAGATTATTTGTCGATGGCTAATGTTAGCATATAAATCCTTATCAATATGGGATCACTTTAACATAACCTATGATGTTTGTTTTACTTTGACTAGGTCAGGAAAAGAAGCAGGAACCATTTGAATGGCGTTCTGCTTGCAGGGAGCCCAACCCCTCCTCCTGCTAAGCTAACTGCTATAGCTAAAACCGTGCCGGTTTGGACTGAGACGGGATTTGATGCTTCACAGCAAAGAACACAGAGAATTGAATTGGCTTCACGTTTCCTCACAGTAGAAGATAATAACTTTATTTCAGTCTTTGCTAAGAACAGTTGGATTAGTCATCTTGCTTCCCCTCGGGCTGCGTTCAAGAATACAACTTGGAAGCGGCCCCACAGATATTAGCTGGTAGAACCAGGTTGGGGTTGATATACTTTATGAGAATCATCTTAATCTTGGTCATGTTGGAGGTTCTCTTAGAAGCTGAATTGTTAAATGCTGATGCAAACAATAAAAGGATTTAGTTAATTCTGCTGAAGTGTCAGGCTTTGGCTGGTTTAATCCGCCCTGAGCAGAGCTTGGAGACCAAAACTGAGACTCCGTGCGGCCCTGTGGGTCTGCTGTGTGTTTTATTAGTAAGGTTGCTTCCTGTTGAGCAGTTAAACTAAATGAGAAGTTTGGTTATGTTTTTACATGAATTTCTGTTTGTACACTGGATTTATGCACTGAAATATAAAATAAAATAAACATGGTGGAGGTGGGTGACTTTAACGTTAACTTTGTCTTCAGGCACGCTAGATGTCAGACTCATGGGCTGCCAGGACCTTCTGGAAACTGTCCCTGGCCGCTCCAAAGCGGCACCCAGCCCGCTGCCTGGCTGGAGCCCCAGCGAGACGCGCTCATCCTTCATCAGCCGAGCAAACAGAAACCGAGGGGTGAGCTCCAGGAACCTAACAAAGAGTGAAGAGGTCACCAGTGAGTATCATCCCAGCTCCCCCTGACACTGTTAGGACACCTTAAAAAAAACACAATTCAGTTATTTTTTTAAACAACTGCAGCTTTCCGGAGGAAAATTAAAAAACATTGACTTATGAATAGTTTTTTTTTCAAATTTTATTTAAAAAAATCACAGATTTTATATTTTATTTTCTTTTTTGTTGTCGTTTTTCGGTTAGATTTTTGCAAATTTTATTCTCTTCAAATTGGGTCTCAGAGTTCACATTCTGGGGGGGGGGGTTCCTCTGGAAGGAGAAGAGACTGTGCATTGCTATTGGTCTAGAGCGAGCCTCTGGATCGGGCTGGAAGTGATCAAATGTGACCCGTAAAACCCAATCTGAAAAACGGTATATTGAGAGAAATTTATATATACATATAAAATCTGTTAAAAGTAAATAAATGAACGGAAAAAATACAATTATCAAAAAATAAGATTTAAATATATTAAGTCTGTAAAAAAAAGTGAAACATATGAAAATGAAATGATTTGAAAACAGCAACATTACTCTTAGCTGTATGTAACTTCTAAAACTGTGCTGCTTCAAGGTGGCCACATGTTTAGTAGCTCTGCTTGACTCTTCTTAAGAGAACTTTAGTTCCTCTGATTTTTGTGTTCAGATTTGAACTTTTCTGATGTTTTTCACCTCGGTTGTTGAGTCCTGTGAACTGGAGGGATGTTGGTAAGGTTTTTGTCCTTCTCGGAAACTTATGATGCGTAACCATAGCAACCATAGCAAGTTGATTTTTTTACACCCAGGAGCAGCTCATTAACATCTCTGAAGCTGAAATATTACATCATCTTCTTCTGCAAGCGCCAGCTGAGTTGAAAAGGAGGCGCCGGGGATGCAGCCAGATGCTGCATATCTTCTATCAGTCTGGTGTGTAGAGGGTGATCTCTGCCTCCATCATCTGCTGGGGTAACAGCATCAGAGCAAATGAATTAAAAAAAACTCAACAAGCAGATAAAGAAGGTCGGATCTGCTCTAGGAACTCCTCTGGAACCTCTGGAGAGAAGAATTATTCAAAAAGTGAAAAAGATCATGGACCACAGAGAGCATCATCTTCATCAGACTATTAAACAACAACAGAGTTTCTTCAGTCAGAGGCTTCTACAGAACCGGTGCAGGACAGACCTCTACAGAAGATCCTTCCTGCTACAGATTCAACACCTACAACTGGTTAACATCTGAGTTACCACAACATTTATTTCCCTTTGGGATAAATAGTGTCTTTGAATTGAGTTGGATAAATGAAACCTTTCATTTACCCTTTTCGTTTTTAGAAAGTACACTGCGGTCATATAACTGCACTCTTTCTATATTTAGCAGTTTTATCCATCTTGGACTCCTTTAAAAACATGCCTTGTTTGTCCCTTCAGGGCTGCATAAATTGAGTTCAAATTTCCAGATATTTTACAAGGAAACACGAGTTCAACAGAAATCAGCATCTGTAGTAACGGAGAACTGCCAGCACCAGTAGGAGCCCTTATAACAGCGTGTCTCTTCTGTCTTTAGATGAGATCAGCGCTGTCCTGAAGTTGGACAACACTGTGGTTGGACAGACGAGCTGGCGGCCTGTCAGCAACCAATCCTGGGACCAGAAGTTTACACTGGAGCTGGATCGGGTAACAACACGTCTTCCTTTGATCTCCACCTGTGCTAACAACTCAGCCGTGTGTTTATGGCACTCGCTGCTCTGCTCCAAGTTAATGTTTGCTGCTGTTATTGACCTGGCTCTGCTCTGTAGTCTCGAGAGCTGGAGATCTCAGTGTACTGGCGGGACTGGCGGTCCCTCTGTGCTGTCAAGTTCCTGAGGCTGGAGGACTTCCTGGACAACCAGCGTCATGGAATGTGTCTGTACCTGGAGCCACAGGGGATGCTGTTTGCTGAGGTGAATGTGTGCCGAGAACTTCCAGTCCATAAAAGGATTCCTCCACCAGCTTTAGCACGTCTCATTAATATGATGTCACCCCTGTCTAGAGAATCTAACCGTCTGATTTTTGTTTTAAAGGTAACGTTTTTTAATCCTGTTATTGAGAGAAAACCAAAGCTGCAAAGACAAAAAAAGATTTTCTCTAAACAACAAGGTGAGTCGAGGAGGAACCCCATGGTACAGTCATTGTTTTAAGGTGGACCTTGGTTTTAAGGTGGACTGTGGTGGTATTGGTACTTGTTTCAAAGTTAAAGTATGTTTGTTTTTTTCAACATGAGGTATTTATTTAGGGAAATGAAATGATTGCTTGTTGTCTTTAATATGTTGAGCTGTAAAGGATTCATTCATTTTTTTTCCCCACTGTCCGTGTTCTTCACTATGTTGCCTTCTGATTTACTTTCCTCAGGTAAGACCTTCCCTCGAGCCCCCCAGATGAACATCAACATCGCCACCTGGGGGCGGCTGATGAGAAGAGCCATACCCAACCTCAGCACCAACTCCTTCAGCCCCCAAGCTCCTGAGATGGGACACGGCAGTGTCCCCGGTTCCCCCACTCCTAGCAGGTAAACGAACACATGTGCATCAACACTGTATCAGTCTGGTGCTTTAGGACTGAATAATGATAAAACATAAAATCCTGAAAACAATCATTTAATTATCAAATAATTATTATAATATCAACTCGTCCAGAGATTGATCTGATTTTTAATCTCTCTGGAGGACTTTTTTTATGGCTCTTATTTTAAAATCCTTTTACCGAGTCAAACCACCTTAAATGAGCTCAACTCGCTGTGAGTCAATAAAGAAAACTTGTTTCTTCGTTCAACTTTATTCCGCCATCCAAACCGCACGTTGAAGAAGAGCAACTAACATATTCCTGGTGCAACATTGCCCCCTGGTGGATGGACGTGTAATACGAACAAAACAAAGCAATAACAATCTCCCATTTTTCTAAAAAAAAAAAATTAAATAATGATTTTTAATACTCATGACAAAGCAGTCATTAAGGATTTAGTTAGAACAGTTTCAACGTGACAGAATATGAAAGATCTTGTGAATAAATTCATTGAAAAATCCCAATTGATTTTGACATATAACTGCCACCAGGAGTCTCAGTGACTCTGAGGCACAAGTTGGAGGGTCCTTTTGAAGCTCAGAAACCTGTAGCTCATCAAATCCTCGTGCAACAAGTCTTGCTTTTGGTATTATTCCATTTTCAGTCTCTTTCAAAGTGCACACCCAACGAGTGGAGATACACTTTTGTCCTTTGTCCTCAATTTCTTCAAAGACTTGGTTCTGTTTCCAGCTTTTCATTTCATTTTTCTGTGCTTCATCAAACGACGTGTCCTTACTCACCAAAACATCCTTGTGCGTATCCGTGTCCTCAGCATCTTTCTGGATGTGACAATCCTCCATCTGTGACAGATCAGCTCATTCACTGTTGCCAGCCGCTTCTGCAGGTTCAAGCAGTTCCAAGTTAAACCAGTTTTTGTATTTTGCTTTGCCAGCACGCCCCAACACTTTGGCCTTTTGTGAGACACCCTCAGCATTTCTGAATGCCAAGAGTTCATTGCCATCAGGGCCCAGCCCATTGCAGTGCTCCAGTCACATCCAGTACTTGCTTTAACTTTCAGTAGGATCTCTGTCAGAATTTGATTATGGCTCTCTAACAGTCCATTGCTGTACTGACTGTAAGCAGGTGTTGTCTTAACTTTGCCATGTCTCTCACTTCCTCGTTATTAAACTCATCACCATTGTCATTGAACAACTTTTGTGGTGGGCCATGCACAGTAATCCAATCATGGATAAAATGTTTGACTATTTCAGAAGGGCTCTAGGTGGTTAAGACACTACCAGCACTGAAACAGGTGAACTGGTGTTGGGTTCATTCACTTAAGAATTAAAAGAAGACAGGAGAGTGAAGATTATCTTTACCTGCAGGTGAGAACCACAGACCCTTCCCTCTGTATGTTCTGGGTTCGTATGGCCTCAGTCTACAGTTTTATTCAGTCAAAAATAAAATAAATACAGCAACTGTATCATTGTACGAAGATGCCAATGGTACGCAAACAGATTTTGGTCTGGTCCTACAATATCTTTGACAGACTTCACACTGGTTCATGACCCTTTTAAGCAGGCTGTTACACTCTGTGTCCTTGTTGCCAGAATGAGTCAAAAGTCTCTGTATTTTATCAGCAGAGGCGTGTCCAAATTGCTTATGAAGTTTTTTTAGAACTTTCATCTTTTCACTTTTGTTCATCTTGTCTGTTGTAGTTAGTATTTCTTCATCTGTAGCTTCTGCAAAAAAACAGTTTCTATTGTCACTGTCCACAATGTTCATGCAGTAATGACCTGAACTAGTAAAGTCCGGTTTGACAGGCTCGTTGAACATCACTACACTGTCCCTTTTCAAGTCCAAAATGGTCCCTACCCTTTTTTAATGAGGTTTTACTCAGAAGCAGCTGGATGTTAGCTGGTACTACTGCAGTTTCTATATTACACTTTGTGTTGCTAATTTTAGCAGGTATCTTTACCTTTTTGATGGAGTAGATTTTTCCATCTCTAAACTTGAAGGGCCTGTGACATTTTGTCTCTGTCGCTTTCATATTCTTCACACTTCCTTTGTAACAAAGTACTGTAGTTGTCCAGCCACTCTTGTCCACAAACTGTCCTAGTGCAAGCTGTGTCTATTATTGCCGAGCCAAAAGATTCTGTCATGAAGATTTCTGCATCTGTTGGTGATTCTTTGGGGTACAGAGTATAATTGCACTCTTCCATGTCTTCTGTATCATCAGCAAAGTTAACATTATCCGCTTTGTGCCTACAGTTTTTAACCCACTGAAAAGTACTTTGGCACACTGCACATTTTGATCGTCGTCCATGTTTATCCAGCCGGTTTGTACCAGGCTGCGCAGTTTTCTGATGAGGACTTTGTCACCAGTACTTGTCTTTTTGCCGCCGTTGCTCCGTTACAAACACAGACTCACAGATTCTCTTCAAAGCAGAGTTCATGGAGGCAAATGTTGCATCTAAACATGCCATTAAGGCTTACTGTCTGTTATATCCAAACACACGGTGTCCAAAAGCTTAAAAGCCTAAACAGCATCAGCTAGCTTCATGTTGTATTTTTTTATGTGTGAGTAACGCTGCTTAAAATCAATAATATAGTCTACCATCGACATATTAGCTTCTTTAATCATTCGGTCAAAATCTGAGTTTGTCTCATAGATCCTGTCCTTTTCCTCTTTTAGGAACAAATCATCCAAATGTTGACTTCATTCTTCCAGCTTTCGTAAGGCTTTCCTTCTCCAACGTCGGCCGAACTCTGTAGTTACTAACCGTCCTCTGCTACCGATGCGAGTCAATAAAGATAACTTGTTTCCTGGTTCAGCTTTATTCCTCCATGCACAACTGCTCTACTGAACACACCTGAACTGCACACCGAAGAAGAGCAGCTAACATATATTCCTGGTGCAACAGTGCCCCCTAGTGGGCGGACATGTAATACAAACAAAACAAAGGAATAACAACTGCTCTACTGACACAAGATAATGAGCTTTTCTTCCCTTCTCATCCAATCACAGCTATCCACTGGTGACCAAGCTGGATTTTGACAAAGAGGCGGCACCAGGACCCAAACATTACACAGCACCCGACGACGTTAGAGAACCACCGGCTCAGAATAAGATGCCCAACAAAGACGAGGTGGAGGTATGAGTCTTCATGGCAGCACTAACGGCTACCTGAGATCAGGCCTCGCTAAACTCCAACCGTTACTGATGTGTCTGCAGGATGCACTAAGTGAATTCAACTTCCTCAACAAGAGAATCAGCAGGGTCCTAGAACCAGACTCAGATGGGGTCCTGGATCAAGAGTTCCAGCACCCGAACCTGGAGCTCACCTCCATCCAGAAGGACACCGAGATAAGGTGGGACAGCCTTGCTTCTGTCGCATGTGTGTCAATGCTGCCCCCTGGCTGCCGTGGGTAACACTGCATCCACTGGTCTCTTTTAAGGGAGGAAGAGCAGTTCCACTTCAGTCTGCAGGACTTTAAATGTGTGGCGGTCCTTGGCCGTGGTCACTTTGGGAAGGTGTGTCCTCTCTGTCCTTCTCTAGGATAGATTTTACCAGCCGATGAAGATAGATGCTGTTCGTGTGTGAAGTGAGAAAACTCACTCATTTCCTCTTTATTTCATGTCTGCTTTGTTTTTTTCCTGTAGGTGCTGTTAGCAGAGTATAAAAGCACAGGCGAGATGTTTGCCATTAAAGCTCTGAAGAAAGGAGACATTGTGGCTCGAGATGAGGTCGACAGGTGGGCTTTAAACATGAGGATAGACAGACTTTTCCACGCAGGACTGTTTGCTCCTCTATCGCAGACTGAGTCCGTTCAGCTGCAGATGTTTTATTTATCAGCTAATCACCTTTCATATCAGGCTAACTCAGGTCATCCCTTGGTCAGATCAACTGTATGTCTTCATTTTCTATTTAGCTTCACTTTTCTTTTTATTACAGGCTCTGCTTGTATGATGATGATATTATCTAGATTATGACCAGATCAGGTCATAATGTAAATGATATTGTTTACATTATGACCTGATCTGGTTGTTAAATGTTGGATCAGTCAAGCAGGTTTTCTTAGCTTCATGCTCACAAACAACACCAGCAGTGGTCTGGCTGCTGACTCTGCTGTGGATTTGGCACAAACCGAGCTTCAGTTGTCTCAAAGGAAAAAAGGTTTGATTTCGAGGAACCTTCTTCTGGTCAAATTTGTCAAAACTAAGTAAAATATATATTTTGACTTCAGTCCTGATGAGTCAGAATGATGTTTTGGATGATGGTACCTCCAGATAGTTCAACTAACCTATTAAATGTCTAATGGCTTGCCGTACTAACGGAAAGGTCTAAGTGACCAATAGCAGGAAGAATAACACAGAAGAGCCGCTGCATTCACTGTGACGTACCTTAAGAGATCCTAACGAGTAGGAAACGTCTCTTGGTGTTTTTCCACAGTGATTCATCTTTCTGTGACTTTCTCTGCTTAGTGTCCAATCAGCTGATATAGTTTAACTAGAGATGTTGAAATGCAGTCGCTTTGGTTTAAAATGGAGACAGAAACCTTCACAGCAGTGTGTCGCTCTCTGCCCACGATGCCCTGGGCAGAGAGCCGTGTTCTAACGGTCCGTCTGTGTGTGTCTGTGTCTGTGTTTGGGCCTCAGCCTGATGTGTGAGAAGCGGATCTTTGAGACGGTGAACAGCGTCCGCCACCCGTTCCTGGTCAACCTGTTCGCCTGCTTCCAGACGTCGGAACACGTTTGCTTCGTCATGGAGTACGCGGCGGGAGGCGACCTGATGATGCACATCCACGCCGACGTGTTCTCCGAACCCCGCGCCGTGTGAGTGGCCCTGGCCTCTGGTCCTTCGCAGTGTCAGCAGCGGCCGTGACCTCTGACCTCTGCTCTCCTCCCTCTTCCAGGTTTTATGCAGCTTGTGTTGTTTTGGGATTACAGTTTTTACACGACCACAAGATTGTGTACAGGTAGGTCCTTCAGATTATCGTCCTTCAGATTATCGTCCTTCAGATTATCGTCCTTCAGATTATCGTCCCTCAGATTATCGTCCCTCAGATTATCGTCCCTCAGATTATCGTCCCTCAGATTATCGTCCTTCAGATTATCGTCCTTCAGATTATCGTCCCTCAGATTATCGTCCTTTAGATTATCGTCCTTCAGATTATTATCCTTCAGATTATCGTCCCTCAGATTATCGTCCTTCAGATTATCGTCCTTCAGATTATTGTCCCTCAGATTATCGTCCTTTAGATTATCTATAACCGTGTCCTTCCGTGTGTGGTTCCTTCTCCCCTCCTTTCATCTCTTATGTCCTTTTTTTTCTTCCTCCCCACCCTCCTATTTCATCTTTCTTTTTTATCTTCCATCCATGCTTCTTTCCTCTCTTCTTCCTTCCTACTATTCTCCATTCCTACCTCCCTTCTATCCTTTCTTCCTATCTCTATTCTTCCTTGCTTCCTTCATTCCTACCCACTTGTTCGCTACCTTATTTCTTTCTGTTCCTGTTTGTCTTCCATCCTTCTTTCCTTTCATTCTTTTTTTCTATTCTTCCTCTTCCGTTTTTCCTTATTTTGGTCCTGTTAGGTTGCCGTAGCTCTGGTCTGTAGAACAGTGATGTATAGAAATGAAAATGTGTGTCGATATAAACGAACCTCCTCTGATCATCAGAGATCTGAAGCTGGATAATCTGCTTCTGGACACTGAAGGATACGTCAAGATCGCCGACTTCGGGCTCTGCAAAGAAGGTAGAGTGAACTGTGGACAGTTTGTTAGATCTTCCTTCTGTTCGATCCCCGACCCGTGAGCTTTTCTTTAATCCTTGTGGATCATCTGAACCAGACTTTGGTTCTGATCAGTCCTTCTCTGCTCTCAGGAATGGGTTTCAGGGATCGAACCAGCACGTTCTGCGGGACGCCAGAGTTTCTGGCTCCGGAGGTTTTAACGGAGACGTCGTACACCCGCGCCGTGGACTGGTGGGGGCTGGGCGTCCTCATCTTTGAGATGCTGGTCGGAGAGGTGAGCTACCGCCTGCGGATCACCGGCAGACCCCTCAGACTCCCTTCAACCTTCCATGTTTCGTTTCTTTTGCTTCCAGTCGCCGTTTCCCGGCGACGATGAGGAGGAGGTGTTTGACAGCATCGTCAACGACGAAGTCCGCTACCCGCGGTTCCTTTCTACCGAGGCCATCTCCATCATGAGGAGGGTGGGTATCAGACATCAGGACTCCTACTGCCTCCCATCAGTCTCACAGCATGATGCCGCCTCCACCGTGTGAAACCAGGACTTTGCTGTGAAACAAACTTAGTGAATGTTTTGGGAAAAATATGGAAGAATTGAAGGTGGACGGCCATGTTGGATTGGGCTTTTATTTAGGAGTATCGGATTAAGGGGGTCTGAATACCAACTAGCTCTCTTTGCATCATCACAGAAACGTGTTGGTCTGTCAGTTTGTAACGTCACGTTATTTTCCATCCAAAGTCTCTAAAATGGTTTTATTTGTTTAACTAGTGACTCCGAGTTTGTTTCTCCATGGAATAGGTCGATCAGAACTGGTTTGTCTTTATGTTTTTCTCCATGTTAATGCTACTAAACTCTGTGGAGATAAAGGCGCCCTCTAGTGGCCACTGACAGAATTGAATAAACGCTCCGTGTTAAAATCCACTAACGTCGCTGTAACTTCAAATTGAACTTTAAATGAACCATTTTGTTGATAACTGGTGATTAATTTGGAGGGGGGGGTATTTAATTTCTCTTTGGGATAAATAAAGTATTTTTGAACTGAATTTCTTTCTGCTCAGCTGTTGAGGAGGAGCCCAGAGCGACGGCTGGGAGCAGGAGAGAGAGATGCAGAGGAAGTTAAGAAACATCTATTCTTCAGGGTAGGAAAGGAGAAAAAACGTTTTATTTGTTAAGATGTAATAAAGCGGGAAGCTAACGGCTGCTTTCTGCCCCCACAGAACGTGGATTGGGACGGGCTGCTGGCCAAGAAGGTGAAGCCGCCATTCGTGCCGACCATCCAGGGCGCCAACGACGTCAGCAACTTTGACGACGAATTTACCTCAGAGGCTCCGATTTTAACCCCCCCCAGAGAACCTCGACACCTGAGCTCAGAGGAGCAGAACCTGTTTTCTGACTTTGACTACATCGCTGACTGGTGTTAGACTCACTGTGAACTGAGCAGCTCAGCAGTGGCAGAGCTCCTCTTTTTAAAAACAAATGGTTTCCTCCTCGCCGCCGAAACACGTAGAGAGAAGGAGGCTCACGGCTCCTCGAGCCTCCAAACAAACTGTGCCATTGACCAGAAAATCTACACGGACCTGTTGTTTTTTAATCTATGAGAGCTTTTAAAAAAAAAAGAGAGAAATCAAATGGATTGTTGTTGGATGGAAGGTGGAGGGATGTTTCCTGCACAGATCGCCGCCGTGTCCGTTGACTGACCACTGCGAATGTTTTACAAATAGACTGAGACGGCTCCAGTACAATCACAATATTCAGTGTTGCTGTCTTTTTTTTATCCTGTACAGATATTCAGTCACATATTTGATGTGCTATTTTATGTGCTCTTGTAAAACCCTTAGCATGGATCATATCTGAAACTGGTGTCGAGTGTTAGTTCAGCTACAGCAAACATCTTGACTACTACAGCTGCTTCCTGACTTGAAAAACAAAGAGAAAAATGCGAGCCTGTTCAAAACATTTCCACACTGACCATAAAGAAAATGACAGTTCAGCCTCTCGCCTCCACGTGTGGAGAGAAATTAGTTCCTGGATTGTTAGAAGCAAAGAACAAGTTAGAAAATCTGTTTAAAAGTTAACTCTAGAAAAATGTTGGTAATTAAAATAAAAGAGTAATCTTTGTATGCAAAAGCTCAAATATTTTTATTGTTCATTTTTATAGATTTTATTTTCATTTTTTTTTTCTTTTTATTATTTATAGGGGGACACTTGAATTCTATGAATTGGATTCTTTTCAAATTCTGTTTAATAAATTTCACCCTTTAGATTTCTGGTTGGCGCATGGACCAATAGAAACACTGTTGCTATTGTCCACCCAGTGCAGACTCATTCCTATTGGTCCACAGACAGATCATCCAGGAAGTGTAAAGACTTGAGCAGGACAGAAAAAAATATTCTAGAAAAAAAATCAAATAAAAATCTGAAAAAAAACCTAACAATATTGGTTTAACTTTTGCATACGCTATAAATTACTATTAAACCTTTTTTGTCAAACATTTTCTTTAAATTTCCCTTAATGAAACTTGTTCTTTACTTTCAATAATATTGGATCAAATGTCTCTCCATTAAATGCTTCGGAGGAAAGCGTTGAGCTCTGCAGCCACTAGGGGGCAGCAGCACGTTTAGGGAGATGAGTTGTTTTTCGATTTGATCTTAACAGCTGTTTGGTTTTCTATTTCCTAATGATACCTCAGTGCACACCAAACCCAAGCGTCTTTAATCAGGAAGATGAAACTACAGCCTGTTTTAAATGTCACGCACCATTAAAACCAGTGCTTCCTCCAGCAGACGGTTTGCATGTTCAGTACGACTGATTGCATGTTTCAACCTGCTTATGAATCACTACAGAGGGCGGGGGGGTATATTACACACGTACAGTATGTAAACAGGTAAGCTGAAAGCACTAATTTGATCAATAGTTTATCTACATTTCATAATTATGAACATAGATTGTAAAAAAGTGTTGTTTTTTTAAATGTGCATGTTTCCAGAAGTGGTGTGAAACTATGGGTGGTACAAATGACCCAAATCACATCCGTTTTCATTCATCCTGGTGTAAAATGTTTAAAAAAAAGCATCTCTTCAGTCACTGTTACCTTTCATTGATGCACAGATTAAACGTTTGTAATGTTGGTTTGTTTCACTGCTGAGATGCTCCAGAATAACGTGGATGTCGGGGGGGTGAATAATCCAAAGCATAAATCCATTCATTGAAAACTCTTTATTCTTAAATTACTTGGAACAATTCAAACAAAATAGAACCTGGCAAATCTTCTACAAAACGAAGTGCTCTGTGTGCACAGTATGAAAACAGCCTAAAACTGCAAGCGTCACATTTTAGATCCTCCCCCACTTGGACATATATACATGGTAGAGTCTATACAGTCAAATTAAATACTGCAGAGTTGAAGCTCTGGAATGTGTGTCTGCTGCGTTCCTGTCTGCCTTCAGAGAGGCTTCATCTGACCAAAAGAAACGGTTTACATCCTAAAGCAACATAAAAAGGTACAGCAGAGATGAGAAGGCGGAGTCTGCTTCACAGCTGAGGCAGTTTGTCCACGGGTGTGTCGAACTTAAAGTCTGGAGGGAAAAGTTCTGCCGCGCGTGGATAGATGAGTCTGTAGGACTGTCTGATGGTGACGTCGGCAACGCCGGCGATGTCGCCGATTTCTGGGGAACAACAAACAGGCAGAGTTAAGGAGGAACCAGTTTACAGACCTGATCCAAAACCACTTATGTAGAAGGTTTGACTCCCCCTAGTGGCTGAAAGTTACCATGTTCCTTTCAGAGACAAAAAGATGCAACAAAGGATTTTTATTGAAAAAATGTTTTTAGTAACTTTGCTCAGATTTTGTCCTTCATTTTTTTCTGTTTTCAGTTTTTTTCCTTTTATTTCTACAGATTTTACACAATCACTTTATTACCTCCACCAAGGAGGTTATGGTTTTAGTCGAGTTTGTCTGTGTACACAGGAGAAAAGTTCTCATTTGGCGGAACAAGCAGTTTCCCCCGTAGACCAGAGGGTGGCAGCAGTGAGTACTGTCAGCATTGGACCCATAAAAGGTCTGAAAGAACAAGTGAGAGCAGAACAAACACCAGAGGCTGCAGAGGAACACTTTGCCTTATTTATAAACTTAGGAAAGGATTTTAAGGAAATCGGCACCAAAGGTGAAGCTCAGGCCAAAGAACAATCCTTAAAATATAGTAATGATCCAGATCATGTGCTCCTTGGTGGAGGTCTTTGATCTGAGCGCTTTTCTAATTTTACACACACATTCTTCACTTGAAGACCAGTAGAAATGTCTTGGTTTTCCCCTCCGTTCAGAAAGACCTGGATCAGCAGAACTCTAAAGATGAACTAAAATAATAAGAAACAGAAGCAAACATTTAAATGAAGAGAAAAGTTTCTGTCCTACAAAGTTAAATAGCAGTAACTTTTCTGGTCGGGTCCTCCTTTAAAGCTACACACCTCCATCATACAGTGTTATAAATAACCGGCTCTATTTCCACATTATTGGGACGCAGACCGTTTGGTTGATTTAAACTGTTTTTATTTCCTTCATCATTGAGAGAACAGGAGCTGCTTTTGGTAATTATGCTAAAAAAGACCAATCATTTTGTTTCTACTGTCAAACATCCCAACAGGACATTAAAAGAATCTGAAAAGTGCGTCAGGTGTTCATTTCTTATACTCTGAATAGGTTGGAGGCTGATCATCTGCCTGCAGCCTAATGAGCAGAGATCAGCCGCTGAGTGAAGCCCTCTGAAGTTAGTTGGAGACAATAAAGAAGATGGAGGTCAGGTATGAAGCTGCAGAGAACTTCAAAGCCTCTGAAATAGCAGAGCATAACATCTGCTGAAGAACCAACGGTGACCCGACTGAACCGGAGAAAACTCCAGAAGCTGCACAGATCCGCAGCTTAACGGCGCTGAAGTTAGCTCCTGAAAACAGGAAGCTGCTCCAGCTTAGAGGGAACCTTCGAGGTCCGGATGTTCCGCTGCAGCACCGCAGTAAAACAAGCAGGACCCTGGAGAGCATGACTGGAAACTGAGGAGGTTAATCAAGCTTTACATCCAATAAAGCTTTTATTAAAATTTTAACTCTGCTGGAAACATTCTTCTATTAATGAAACTAGAGCAGGTTGGGAAAATCCTGATGATCGTCATTGTCTCACCTTTCTGGGTCTTCTTCTCAGCAGAGGCCTGGGAGGCCATGTAAATGGCGGCGGCGGCCACTGAGATGGGGCTCCTGCCGGGAACCAGGTCCAGCTCCACGGCCTTCCTGGCGATGAAGGTCGCAGCCATCTGGACCTGCTTGGGTAAACCCAGGTTGGAGCAGAAGCGGGACATGAAGTCGCCGGTGGTGATGAGATCCACGCTGGTCTCCAGCGCCTTCAGGATCAGCTTGAAGCACCTGCCGATCTCCTTCTTGGAGATCCTGGAGACGGCGCAGATCTCTGGAGGAGAGAAGCAACATTTCCACTCAGAGGGTTTGTTTATCAGCTGCTGATTAATGCAACGGTTTAGTTTACAGCCCTGGAATAAAATAGGATCAAGTTTTCCTTCAGCAGAAGGAAAAACTAAAAAAAAATAAAGCTTTAATTAGAAAAGATTAGGAAGCGGCAATCAAAACATGTTCCGTTTAAAATCTGAAAATGTTCGGACCTTTAAAGGTTCTGGGGACGCCCTCCTGTCTGCAGGCGATGTAGAGGCAGGCGGAGGCGATGGCGTCGTTGGCTCGTCCCTTCAGGCTCTTCTGTTCATAAACCTGCTTGAACAGGTTGTTTGTTCTGTCCTGGGAAGAAAAGAAACAACGGTTCCAACCCAGCAGGGAGCGTCCTGTCAGACCGGGCCGGACCGGGGCACGGCGCCGACCCAGGGGGAGGACTGAACTTACTACGATGTTCCTGGGCAGGTTGATGCGGTCGGCCATGGTGCTGATCTCCTTGAAGGCGTTCAGCATGGCCCGGTCCGAGCTGCTCATGGTCCGGCGGTTCTGATACTTGGAGTTGCCGAATTCGTCGAAGCTGGCCGCACCCGTTCCCTGATGAGAAAGCGGTGTGTGTCAGGAGGAGCGGCTGCAGCGGGGCGCTGCTGGCAGCGATCGGCCTCACCTTGCTGATCATGGTGGTCAGGTCGCCTCCGTTCAGCAGCGGGTTCTGGGCGTCTCCCACTCTGGATGGATCCTTCAGGGCTTTCTCGTTAGAAAACGTCCTCCACTCTGAGCCCACATCGATCACCCGGTCGCCTGAGGAGAAGCACCACACCCAGGTAACAATCCAAACAGAGTCCGTTTTAAATAAGAAGCGGTTCTGATCCGACCCGTCCAGATGTTACAGGACGATGATCAGCGTTCAGGTAAAACCAGCAACAGGACACTTTAACAGGGAGAAGCTCAGAAACTAAAACCCGCTCTGCCCACCAGGGGGCGACAACTATACAGAAAACAGATGTTTGGAATCAGTCATTTTTATGAAGAATAAACGGATCATTTAAAGATTCAGTCCAACGTGAGTCAATTCTTGTGTCTTATAAACTTCCTACTTTCATCTATTGTCGAACAGATTAAGGCTGAAATCACAATAAATCAATTACTGAAAGAAAAATCTTTCATTTAGCTGTCAAATCACAGTCTTTATATAAACTATTAACATCCATCAGTAGAAAATATATATTTTTACAGTTCTTCCAGTTTAGATTTTATTATTTTCATCTCATAATTACATGCATTTTTACATATTTTTTGCATGTTTAAGCCATTTTCTTTGTTTTGTTTTTTGCTGTATTTCAATTTTTGATTATTTAGAAAAAAAATGTTCAACTTACTTGAAAAAATTAATGAATACTTAGTTGAAAGGTGCAGATCTAGTTCTGATCCTATTCTAGCTCTAAGAACAAATAGGAGCCAGAATAACTGCAGGTAGATAAAAATAAATAATGAAAGGGAAAAACATTGTGGAATGTAAACAGCAGACAGTTTGTTTTGGTTCTTATTATTTAATAAACTACATTTAAAAAGTCTCTTTCTGTTAAATGCTGTAGAAGTCACATCTGGAAAAATAACCAAACAATTAACTTCCCCTCAAAGTGATATAAAATTGAACTAAAAGTGTTTTTATGAATTAAACCATTTCTTTAAAAGAAGTTTCATCCAAAAACATTGAATATGTATCTGAAGCTTTTTTAAAGTCCAATCAAACCTCACAGCTCCGGATCTCATTTAGTCCAAATTGATTCAATTCTTCAGCTGCAGGTTATTCAAGCTCAGCATCACTTTCATTGCATCTAAAATGACAGAAATCCTCATTCATTGTTTCATAATTGCTGGATGTCCAGTTAGACAGGAAGGCGGAGTCCAGGCTCCACTGCTGCTCCTGTACACAGCTGAACCAGACTGGGATGAGCTGCTCACTCTTCTTACATCCCACTGGGGTAATTAAGCAGAGGATGATGCAATAACCTGTCTAACATTACCTCATGCTAACCTTAAGCTCTGATCATCTACAGGTTTCATCCTCACCTCAGTCAGTTTAATAAATGATCTACTGATGTGGAAACGCACCAGAGTCTAACAACATCCCAGAATGCTCTCCTCTCTTTACTTTCTGATGGTTTTTAATCCACTTTCTCGTTGACATGAGGAACGGAAGCGGCAGCCTTCGGATATGAAAGACAGAAGCTAGTCTTTCATCAGACATCTTCTCCCCCCAGACCTGCTGGGCGTAGAGGGAGCTCATTAAACTCTGCATCCCCAGCCGCTCTGGGCTCCTTATCCTACAACTGGTGGTCGACCTTTAACATAAAACAGCTCTGCTGGAAAAGGTACAAGCAGCTGAAGAAAAAAGGAAACTAAATGGCTGCGTTGGACTTCGAACAAAGGGATGGTTGATGCTCTGCTGCCATCACATCATCTCTGTCGTCCTGTCTGCAGAGAAACGCCATCAAGCTCAGTGATGTTCAGCAAGAACACTGCAGTATCTTAGAAATAACTGTAAAAGTAGCTCGTCTAGATGTAATTATGTAGAATAAACCTCTGGGCTCAAGTAAAATACCAGGAAAATAATAAATATTTAGCATGCAGATGTTCACCTTTAAAGCTAATTTTTCAAACTACAGAAAGGTTGTAAATAATGAATTAACTTCTGATTAACTGTCAGTCAGTGGTTGATTAGATTAAGATTTACTCCATCAGATAAAGACCTGGTACAGGAACAATCTTTACCAGAGTTCTAGTTATGGATGGATAATTTGGCAAAAACTTATATCACCATATATGTCTTCATTGTTGTCGATACAATTTAATTCTAATATAAATGAAATAAAAGCGTCAGGAAAAACCCACTAAGAAAACTGACAACAGAATCCTGAACAAACCGCTGAACATTTTTAAAGGGACTCCTCATATAAACCAGCTAGGAACTATTCCTTAAAAAGATCCGGTTCTTTTAGCTATAAGCTGAACAGGTGACCCTCCTCCCTCCTCAGATTTCAGTCTTTGGTTTCTCACCTCTTTCAGTTTCCAAACGTCCAAACCTGAAAGACTTTGATCGATAATCTCTTCATTAAATTAAATAAAAACTAACTCTGACTAAAGCTCCAATAAATTCTAAGGAATCATCCTGTTAAGATTTATTGACTCTTTGCTTTCTGATTGTTGATAGAAGTTTGGTTTATTTTGTTGATTCTCATCTTTAGTAAAAAACCAAACTGATCCAGCTCTGTTGTTTTGGTTGTTGTTGTTGTTTACCGGGACACAGCGATTGTTAACATCACCACTGGTGTTAACAACATCCCATAATGTCAGAGGACGGCTCCCTGACAGCTCGTTCTCTGCCATCAGCTGCTTCTTTATCAGCATCAGGTTTTCTGCACCGTGTGGCGGCAGCCATGTTTTCCTCGTTCCTCAGACGTTAGCCGCTACAGCTGGTTGAAAACAGGGATGTTTGGTCAGGTTATGCTCTAAACTTTTCACGCTGCAGAGCTCAGCTCCCCGACTCAGACTGCTTAGCATTTTTACTCTCAATTAACTTTCTGAGCCAAATGTCTTTTCGATGCATGAAGCTATTTTGGACACGCTAGGCTTGTTTATTATGTCGACATCATCAGAACTTACACACAGATGGACTCAGCATTCATTCCGTTTGTAATGTTGAGATTTTAACAAACTGTGTTATAATCATAACATTTCAATGCAGAAGCTGTGGGTAGAAGAACCAGACTGCAGCCTGGTCTGCTCTGAGATCGGTTCAGAACGGCTCCAAACACTGGAAGGTTTCTTTAAGTCTTCTGGATCGATCAAAAATCCACCAGTTTAGAAGGTGACATTTTTTTAATTTAATAAAAATACACTCCATACAGCTTCATGATTCTTGTCATTTCAAACTAGGTTGTTTGGCTTTGATCTGTTACAATAAGATTTGAAAAGTTAAAGGAAAAATAAAGGTTTTAACTGAAGCATGCCGACTAAATACTGACCCACGACGAGGCCACATTCAGGACAAATCATGTCGCCTGCTCTGTAGTCCTCCACCAGAATGGCATCAGGATGGTTGGGACACTGGACTCTGGGTAAGGCCAGACCTTCTCCACTGCAAGAGAGCACCAAGAACTGATGCATGAACTTCAACATAAGCAAAAACACAATAAAACAACAATAGTTTATTGTACTGATGACAGAATTAATGATTGAAGAGCAAATCCAAACCATGACTCCTCCACCACCGTATTTTTGAGCTAATACATCTCAAAAACTTCCAATATTTCCTTAAAGTGCTACCTTTATACATCATCTAGAAATAAAACACACAGTTATATTCCAACCCTTTGTTTGTGGTGATGATTAAAGTGAATAACAAAAACCCCAAACCAGTGTCTCTGAACATACTGTAAACAGGTTTTTATTGGAAAGTCAAAACTAGGGATCCACATCGTTTCAACGTCCGATTCTGATACTTGAACATCTGCAGATCCTCTGAGTTTCTGCTTAATGTAACTGATGGCGACAGAAACTTTTACTTAACTGTGTGAGAACTACCAGAACCAAACAGTAAATAGATTCCTATTTTAATTCCTATTTTTGGTTACATGGTATCGGATCAGTGCCAGGACTCAGATACGATACCAGCATCATCAGCAGAGACATCAGAAACATTTCTGATACTGGTATCGTAACAGTAATAAATCTACTTCACATCTTCAGAATGAATAAAAGAATGTTTAAATTTACTTTATTTTTCAAACCAACACTGTCAGCTCCTGTCTTGCTGTGAGGCTGGTTAGCATATGAAGCTAACTGTTAGCTACAGGTCGTTGCTCTGCTCTCTATAGGGAAGGAAAACCTGAGACAACAATCCAGTGATGAGGACAACTTCCAGACGTGGTCCTCATATTTAGGGTCTTTCAGATTAATTGATTAAATCAATCAACTTTGAATGAATTCATTAACCGATAACTTTCATCTCCAATTCTATTTGTTGTTAAGACACTAGGCTTACTTTCATTATCAAGCTTTTAAACAGTCTCTCTGGGTCAGTAGGCTACGGGGCGGATGGCAGTGAATGAACAGCTGTCCAGAAGTCGCTAAAGGTACCAAATGACCATGGTTTTCCTGTTATTGGTTTACGATGTTTTACTCCATGTACTGAATCTCTACAAAACAATTTCTGCAGTTTAAAATTAAAGTCTCATCTTACGGGGATAAAACCATTGTAACATTTAGGAGATGTACCTGAAGGTTTTCTTATTTTCCCCTTAATCCTGTAAACTATCCTTCTCCACATAGAATAACAACCACCAATAAAAATCTGAAATTATTCACATTTTCTTTGGATTTAAGCAAGCAGGATTATTTTACACTATTGCTGTTTTCTTTCATGCAAATTCTATTTGCTCCAAATCGAGCTCAGAAAACAGGGACTTTTATAACTGAGTCCAAATGAAAGCAGTTTATCAGTGTAATAGTGAACATCATCTGGCAGCAAACAGTCATAAATCAGACAGCAAGAGTTGATATATGCAACCTGTTTATTGAGTTAGACAGTTTCTTGACAGTTTTATGACAACAGAACTAAAGCAGTGTTAGTATAGCCTGAACTATATATTGTTAGTCCTATTATCAGACAGAAACTTTCTGTTCTTGGTCTGTACTTTGCTTTCTTACTCTCACTTCCCGTTTATGCAGAGGATAAAGCATACCTTGATGCGTTTAGTTTGGAGGCCCCTATAAAAGAAAGTGAAGAGCCCCATCAGACAGATTGAAGCTATTGAATGCTGAGGTGAATTGATTTTTAGACAGAAACATAAAAAAGGTCAAGCTTGGTCTGGAACATTAACATTGTCAACTACTAAGTATAAAGTAGATTGTTTATGTAAATTAGAACAGCGGGGTAAATCAAGCGAGAATATAATTTGAAAAATATTCAGCAGAGAGATAACATTGTTATTAGTTGCTCATAGTGTGAACATTGAGTAGTGTTTAGTTGTTGTGCAATGTTGTAAATATGCTCCCATTTTGACAAATGCCTCGTTTACTCAGAGTCCGATTGAACAGCCACGCGAAACTTTTACTCTCATGTTATGTCAACAACTTAACAGGAGAAAGTCTTTCTAAAACCATCCTTATTTAAAATGCGAGTAACGGTGAAACAAACCACGACTTCTGACGAGCGCGCGAGCTAACTAGCTGTCACCAAACACAATAGACTCAACAAATTCAAAGGCAGGAAGAAGACTGGCTTATTGTGTAAAACCCCCGCGACAAATTTCTTCTATAACAGAACTAACGACTGCTATTTTTTCTAAAAGACATTCTAAAAGCGCTTTATAAAACATAAATAGTTAGAGAGTTAGTGAAAGTGGTTACGCACCGACTTGTCGACGCCATCTTGCTCCCTGCTCTTCCCTTCAGTCAAAGAAAACAACCGGTCGGAACGCCTATATTTATAAACTGTTCTCCTCACGTGACACGGAAACTACGGCGAGGGAAAGAGGCCAAATTTACTTTTTTTTAAGCGCGCTGTTAAAACTTTCATCCAAGATTAAATAAACCCTATAATTCACATTTTCCTGAAGTAACGTCAGGAAAATCATTGAGGGATTTTTTTTAATTGTCAAATAAACTTTCTACTCTTTTCTAACCTCCCTGAACTGATACCTGATACTAAATTATATGCAAGCACAAAAGAAGAATAGAAAAACAAGTTATTTTGAAAAAAAAATGTAATCCAGACCTCAAATTTTGGAAAACGTTTTAGTTAATTTTTAAGTATTATGTATAAAATGTATGCTTTCATTTATTTATTTTACAGATTTTGTATTTTCTGATTTTCTTTTATTATTTTTTTATTTTTTTCACAGATTTCAGTTTTTTAGGTTGTGTTTGACAAATCACATTCTCTACAATTCCAATACAAACGCTCTTGATGCTTGTTCCCAGAAGCGAAGAGAATGCAATTCGTAAAACTCAATCTGAAAACAGAAATTTGTACAAAAAATGAAAATAGGAAGTCTATAATAAAGAAATTTTAAAAATATGAAACAAAAAGGAGGTCTGTAATAAAATTAAAACAATGAGAATAAAATTAGAAAAAATAAAATATGACAAATAATTTTGAAAGAAAAATGAAAAACAAAAAATCTGAGAACACAGCAAAGTCATTCTCAAAACTTATTTTACATAAAAAAAAATTATTTTGTGGATTTCATTTTTTTTATTGGATTTACAAAATGTTTATTTTATTTATTTTTTTAATGTTTTTTTTCTTGAAGGAATAATGGAACAAAATTCACTCCATACATTTGCTTATTAAATTCATGACTTTGAATGTCATTTTAATTGTCTAATGGACATTTAATCATTTAATTTTGCAGATTTATTTTATATTTAATGCAAAAATAAATACATTTAAAATTTTCTCAAAACAGTACATGTATTATTTTATACCACATTCACATATATTTATTTATGTTATGAAGTTCTTTGACCCTCCATATACTTCAGGGATCACATCATAAGGATTATGAAAACCATCTCATGCCCCACAGGGGGTCTCCACCTTGGCTCTGGGAACCCCTGCTTTAAAAACAACGAGAAACCATGGCTTTCTGTGTCCATGAGTCAGTCGATGACTCTGCTGTTTCTTTGTTCTTTACAACAGTTTTAGAAACTGAGACAACACGTGTCAAACATTTGCTTGATAGTCGTCATCGCTGTTTGTTTCTTTACCAAAAAGTATGCGATTACAGGATTGTAACAGATTTATTAACACACACGTTATGTTCCCGTGTGCATGAAGTCGACGCCAGGTGGAGCTAAACTAAAGTAGACTCTTGCTCATGCACACTTCCTCCCTGCTCTAAGGTTTGGAAAAGGTTCAAGTGTTTTTCTTTTTTTTTTCTAGGCTCAAATTACAAAGCTTCCTGTGAAACTATCCACATCCTTGTTATTCATTGTTTTTTGAATTCTGTCACGTTACTGTAGAGCATTTTATCAAGGTTTTATATGAATATCCAACACAAAATCCTGCATAATTCTATGGTTGAGGAAAACGTTGTTGTTGTTTTTCCACGAAAAAATCTGAAAAGTGTGGTGTAAATTTATAATCGGCACTTTATTCAGTTCTTCATCAGTTTTACTTAAATTCTTGACAGTTCTTTGAGAAAAGCTCGACCCAAATTAAATTAGATTTTTTCAAACAATTCTTCTGGCTTGGTTTACGTCTGGCCATTCTAACAGGTACTTTGAGACAGGTTTGATGTCTCAGTGGCTTTGCCTTTGTTTCAAAGTTCAGGATTTTTTTTTAAGCTCTATGCATGTTGTAAGCTTCTTTACAACTTTCTCCCGTACCCGCTGTCTTTGTTGGGCTTCAGAATAAGAATCAGAAAAGGATTTATTGCCAAGCAGTGTTTTCAGTATGAAGTATTTTGCAAATGTACAGTTGACAAACAAATTTGGGGAAATAAATTTTAGATTGAACAAATGCATGTTGTATAGAAATGTTATGAGGACATAGATAAATTGTGTAAATGTTTGAGAAGAAGAGTACCGATAATAAAATTAAAAGTTGGGAAGACGAGAGACGCCTGGAGCTGAAGATGACCAGACCACCAATCATTTATTTAGACAGTATACTTATGTATGTCTGCTAATTGCCCATAGTGTTTAAAGATGATTACATGGGATAGGTTTTTCACAATATTAATTTTTCAAAAGTCTGCTGTTTGAATGGAGCACATCCCTGGAATGGTTGTAAAATGTCATAAATCCTTCAATTTTACAAATTTGTTTGGTCTAAATAAGCATATTAAACAAGGTCTATCTCTCTATCTATCTATCTATCTATCTATCTATCTATCTATCTATCTATCTATCTATCTATCTATCTATCTA
>JAUZNJ010070115.1:3010-25840 GCA_034780135.1 Jordanella pulchra
ACACCTTCTCAGAAACATTCACACGATGAGGCACTTTACAATCAGAGCCATGAGGGCAACATGTCCAGGCAGACAGACGCTCCTGTAGTCGTTATTAGAGCTGGACAGTTTATTTTTAAAGCTACACTGTAGCTTTTAGCCACTAGGGGAGCTAGACATTAATAATCTGCTTTGTTACTTTGAAAATTTGATTTCTGATGTAGAATTAAGGGGAGCAAAGGCTGTTTAAGACAATGGAGTTTTTCTTTAATCAGATTTACATTTATATTAACTATTATTAGCTCATTTTGTTTCATGTAGGAGGATTATTAGTGTCGTACCGCCTCCCAGCTTTGTTTACGTCGTAAATAATCATTGGCTTCTAACGTTTAAAGGTTCCCAAGATGTTTTTGACATCATTTCTCTGATCAACTTGTCTGGATTTATCCCATATTAGGAAAGCTTAGACTGATCTACTGAAATTATTCTTCCACGATTTATTTTGGTTCAGAAAGCAGTAATGATCCACTTTAAAATAATGTTTGGTTCCAGCTTTTTTTCCAGCTGAACCAAACAAAATCCTGAGCAGTCAGCAGGATCATCTCCATCTTCATGGATCACAGGTTTTAAACTGAGGTTTTGAGTTTTTAATGGGTCAGCTTTTCTCTACATCTTAGAATTAAGGCGTTCCTCAAGGCTGCACCTTCGGACTCCTTTTATTCTCCCTTGATCTAACTTTAGAAGGTAAATTAGTTTGATATTGATTTGCTAATAATGAGGCTTCGAAGGAAAACAGAACTGAGTAGCAGTGTAAACTCTCCTCTATATATACACACAGTGACTCATGGCACCCATGTGCAACTAATGTGAAGCAACCCTCTAACTGTCCTCTCCCTTTCCTCAAAGGATCCTGGATCTTTGCCTTAAATTCACTGTTTTATTCTTCAGTCGACCTCTTCGGCATTCTTTGGTTTCTGCTCAGGACGGCTCCAGTGGATCCGCCACCATTAGACATCCCTCTGCTCTCATCACCACCGCTTCTTCTTTATGAATAGTTTTTTTCTTTTTTTACCAGCAGCTGTAAAGTCTGTTGGGGATGAAACCAAGCTGTGCCAAACGTCACAGCATTTGCACTCGATCTCGCTTCCATCTCTGATTTTAGTTTCTTTAGATCTTTATATTGTCTAGAATTTTACCGGGTTTTTTGTGCTACAAAAATAAAATATTTCATCTGTGCAACGACTCCCTGTCAGACACTGGAGCATCTGAACAGGTGTGGCTGGTCTTCATCCCTGCCACGTGTGCAGAGTCTGAAGGAAGCAGCCGCCTGCTTTCTGGCCTCACACCCATCGCTCTGCTCTTCTGTCAGACTCAGCTTGTAAACCTACATCAGCAGATGATCTCTGCTTGGTGATCAGCTTTAATATCAGGGTTTAAACGGGGGAGACGGGATCCAACAGCAGCTAAAGTCATGGTGTGAGTTAAAGGATCATAAGGCCGTCTCCTCCACTGTGTGAGCCGTCAGCTGGCAGGAAGGCAGAGTCCTCTCTTCCTCCGTTTGTGCTTTGTCCTCTGCGGCAGCGTCCTCCCTGCAGCAAGCTGCCCCGTTGCTGTCCTTCTTGGCCATCTGATAAGGTGGAGTACGACTGTCTATGGCCTGAAAAACAGAAGCACTGATAGAAGTGATGAAGGCACAGGGTGGAGAAGGAAACACGCAGCAGGAGAGTAAACCTTGACGCACCATCTTGGCCAGAGGAGTGATGCAGCACAGCTTCTCCTTGTAGCGCTCAGGCAGGAAGAAGAGGAGCGTCCCAAGGACGGGGAAAACCGTGCCTGGGGTCAGCTCCTTCTCCTTCATAGGTCCTAATGTGAACGAGACGCGTGAAGAGAGACGAATTCAACACCGATCCATGAGAGGAAGGTGAGGAGAGAAGCTTTCAGATTGTAATGATTAAAAATAGAAAATGTATATGAATCCATATAATCCATGACTGATAAAAATGTGATTATTTATTATTAATCCTGTCAGGATTATAAGTATGAAATAATAATTCAATACTATTATTAATCATGAATTATATAATATTAAGTATTTATATTTAATTTTATTACTAAACATCCTGAACATTTCAATATTCTAACATTTCATCACCATCTAATAATAAAAATTTGGTAAGGACTTTTAGTTTAAAACAATTCAGTATTTTCAATAATAATTCATCATTATGTAATTAAGAAAAATCTTAATTAAGGATTTTTGTCATTAAAACATTAAAGTCTTTGAAGCCACGGCTCCATCAGTGTGAAGACGAATCGTTCAGGAGCAGCGGAGCCGCCTGACCTTCCTACCTGTTAGCAGACTGACCAGCAGCCCCACCACCACCACGGTGGCCGAGTTGTGAGCGCTGTACCACATGTAGGACAGCGAGTAGAGAGCTTCCACTCCTGTCGGTCTGATTAAAAAAAAGCAACACAAACATTTGAATCATTACTTTATTCCCAGAGGTTTGAGATTCCCTACAGATTCAGCTTCTCTGACCACAGCAGGAGATGAAAACAGAAGCAGGGTTACCTGGGTTTGGCGGTGGGGCTGGTCACCATGGCGGTCAGAGCAGTGGTGGTCATGTTGTCAAACAGCGGCAGAGCGGTGGCGTTTAGAAGGGGTCCTGCTGTGGAGCTAGACATTCGCATCACAAAGCTTCCGATCCCCACCCAGAAGGCCATGGCTAGGCCTGCCGCTAACCCGACCACCGCGCCCTGGGAGCAGGACGGATCACAGTGGAACAACCCGTAGGAACAGAGCGCTAAAGGATGCTAACATCAATTCTTACCTTAGGGTTAGCCCAAGGGAAGAAAATACCCAGGCAGAAGAGTCCCAGCAGGGGGCCGCCCACCATCCCAAAGATACTCAAGGCTGCCTGAGGACACAGCAGGCGCCATGAATGCCTCAGAGTGCAGATACAGCTCAGCTGGCAGTTCATGTCAATAACACCACACCCCTACATTAATACTGTGCAGAGACGTCAATGGAACACAAAGTTCTGGTTGCTTTAGATTAAATATGATAAATGCCATTACAGCTCAGAGGTGAACTAATTATTGCAAACATTTTCCACTGCCACCCAAACGCTGCAGCAAAGCCTGAGTGACAGCTTAACATGAAGCGACTCTTTACAGGAGCTCTTTCTACAGTGGTGAGTACTCACCTCAGCATGCTGAACGCTGGCTGAGGCTCTCATTAATTCACCTAATATTGAATTAAACAAACGTCGGACCGTTTGTGCGCGGAGCATGGAACGTATAAAATCAGATGGTTTGATCGATTCCATGTAAATATCAAAATAAAAGCCTAAACTGATATTATGAGTGTATCCAAGTTCAGGAGATGCCTCCTTCCAAAGCCAAAGTTGAACAACATAGAAAATAAAACAAACAGTTGTGATCCAGACATCAGTATAAATTTAGTCCTGATATTGAGGAATCAAAGGTGGAGTTTATGAACAGAACCTGATAGTTCGGCCAAAGACTTCCCACATAAATACCATTTATTGAATAATCACCTCTGAACTTAAACCCTTTATAAGGAACTCGGTCTTGATTTGAAATGTTGAATTTCAAAGTATTTCAACATTATTGGAGGACAGAACAAAACCTTGTTACTGATGCAATATTAAAAAAAGGATTTTAGTGGTAAAAATCAAGGTCAGTGTGATTCATGAAAACATTCCCCAATATGTTCAAAGAAATCCAAAGAGCCTTTTATGAAAAACAGAAAGAAACACCTTGTTTGTTACAACATACTCATCAGCATTAATGCGGATAAAGGAACTTCATCTTTTACTGTGTGGCTTAGTTCAGTAACTTTTAAAATAAGATTATCGTTTTAATTTGTTAACCTCTTTGTTCTTTTATTGAATTTACAGTATGTAGCATTTTACACTCAGTAGGCATCTATGAAGCTGTAGCCCTCTGCTTTAAGACAGAGGTGGAGCAGAGGAAATTACCTGGTTTGATACAGAGTGGTGTTTATAAAGAAGTGCATGATGGATTAAAGCAGTGAATCTTTTTCTGCTGGGCCTCCCTTTGGATTGAAGGAAAGTTTTGGGACCTTTTCAACAGCTGATCTGCAGTAAATGACATACTGCAATAAAATAAACTACATTATTCTTTAAATCATTGTTTTCTCCACTTTATTTTATCGTGCAACAGAATTCAACATTGGTGTTAATACATAAATGAGTTTAGAAACCACTGGGATATAAAAAAATGAAATGTGATATGATAAAGTAGTGTGGACTAGTTTACTCTGCAAACAGCAGGTAGAGGCAGACTAACAGTGAGTGGAAACCAGCCAATCAGATCATCTACACATATGAGCAAAAACAAGGTTTTTTAAACATTTTCTTGCAGCAGCCAGTTGCTGAAGTTTTAAGATATTTTCAGCTCATTCTGGACATGAAGTTTGTTGCAGCTGAAATCTTAATTACAGGAAAGCACTGTTGCATTATGGGTCCGCCTCCTGCGTGGTGATTGGACCACAGACTATTGAGACTTCCTGGACTGAAGCAGTTATCCTCTAGTATAACCTTGACTAATCTCTGTACAGCAGAGGAGGAGAAGCTGGAACAGTTACCTGCAGCACAGATCCCATTAAGGAGGCGATGTAGGCCATAGCCAGACACACCAGTCCATAGGCTAAAGCTGGGGGGGGGGACAACAGGTTTGAAATGAATGGCAGCAACTTCTATCTTTACAGACACACCAAAGTCAAATCAAATGCCTCAAAAGGTGTCCTACCGAGTCCTTTGGACATTAGAGTGGCCTTTGCTTCTGTCATGTTAGGAAAGTGAGGTTTTATCAGGTCCTCCATGGTTACCGTTGCTAAGGAGTTGAAAGCGGAGGAGATGGTGCTGGAGGGTGATACAAAAAAGGAGTGTTTGAAAGAACAAAGCTAGAGCCGCCTGGGCTGCTGCTGGAATGACGTCAACATTTAAGACAGGAGAAGCTTTCCTGGGATTTTACTGAGAGGAGAAAAGGTGCAGAGGGTTAGTAAAGATGCTTTCTGGAAGACATGATGCGATTCAGGCTGAAATTAAACTATTAAATGATTGAGATCTTGGAGATGTTGCTGCTGTTGAGCCCTTTTAAAACAGCTCCAAGTTAAAACAAAAGTCCTAATGATCCCAGAGAGATTAGCTCATCAAGTTGAAGCTTAAAATCTCTAAAAATCCATCAGAACCAGAAAAAAAACATTTCCCTCCATTGATGTCGGAGTCTTTGATAAACTGTTTTCTGCAGCTCGTTTGTGACCGTTTTTTTTTTGGTGGTGTGATTTACCTGAGCGCTCCACTAAAGAGACAGGCCACAAACAGCCCAGGGAGGCCGGGCAGACCCCTGAACACATCCATCACAAAGTACAGCACCATCTGCAGAGGAGATGAGGGTCAACAGGCAGCAGCTCGGGTTTTAGGCTGATCCCTCCAGAAGACGGCGGAGGCTCACCTGGTCATTGGTTTTGACGTGGCCCTGAACCAGAGGGCTGTTCTCCCCGTAGCGAGCAAACATCACCAGACCCATCAGACAGCCCAAACACAGGACGATCTGCTGGCACGGGAAAACCACATAGCAGGACCTGCGAGGCAAGATGGGATTATTTTCCATTTTAAAACATAAAGAGTCTAAATCTGAAATGAGAAACTGTTTCTGCTCACATTACAGCTTCTTTCTCGGTGCGGGAGCTTAGGTACCTCTGGACCTGCGCTTGGTTGACACCATACAGAGCCAACATGAGGAAGACTCCTCCGACACCCAACGTCCAGAAGGTGTGGCGCTCCAGAGGGTCTGGGTTCAGGCTACAGAGACAGCAACGCCGTCTTCTGGTTAAATCTGGATTAGGACTCCGCTATCAACCAGCGGACCCGTTCGGTACTCACTCAAGCCCAGCAACACGGCTGCCGTTGACGGCTTTCCTCCACACCTCGGCTATACCTCCAGCCTCACTGGCTCCCACCACGATGACGGCCAGCTGCCCCGCAAACATCACCACCGTCTGGAACACGTCGGTCCAGATCACCGCCTTCAGGCCGCCCTGGGAGACAGGAGGAGCAGGAAGGCCTCCTCTTCAACCACTGCCTTCGTTTTCAACCATTTACTTATTATTAAAACTTACCAGAGCAGTATAGAGAGTACACACCAATCCCATAGCCAACACTGCCCCCCACAGGTCAAAACCTGTCACTGCAAGTCAGAGGAGGAAGAAAACCGTGAACACTGAACATCAGTCTTTATGACGGAATAATGCAGAACTGAGAACTTACTGTGATCTGGAGGAACAACGAGCTAAAATCTGACAGGAAGTGGTTTCTAAAGTATTCACCTGCATTAAGAGCCAGAGCTGGAGCATAAAGAACAACCCCCATATAAATGACCTGCAGAGAGAAACGACTGCAAAGTTAAAATCCACATAAACTGAAAGGAGAAAAAATAAAACAATGCTGCACCTGTTGATATCTGTGCACGTCTCTAACTGTGCTGCCTTTTGTACAAACAACCCACGGATGTGGATTATGGAGTGAATTTTCTTCCTTGATTTTTGCATCAAAGAATAAATACGTTTTGTAAAAGAAAATTTGAAACAGAAGTGAAACTTTGAAAACCTTGCTTGCACAAAAAAAGGTTACGAGAGAAACATTGCTATTTTCTCTGTATCTTATTTACTTTTTTTAAATTTCTGTTTTTCAGTTTGAGTTTTTTAAAATGTGTTTACCAAGAAAATGCAAATAATGATATATAATTTTATACATAAATAAAATCCTCTTGGAAAACGGTAAGGTCACGCTCAAAACGTTTTTATTCGTTACGTTTTTCAAGATTTCATTTCTGGATTGAATTTTCTTCATATTTCCATTTACAGTACATCTGCTTGCAACAATAATGTAACAAAATTCTCTCCGTATATTTTTTCATGGTTGATTGGATAAAAACCACAAACTTCAGCATAATGTGTCTCTAGAAGAGCAAACCACAGCTTGTTCTTGTTTTATTCAACCTCAATAGTATGGCATACATTTTTATCATTTAACCCCAACCTGAGTCAAAAGTGTCGACTTTCCCACTGGTGGAATAGACACTCTGGACAAGGTTTACCTTACTGAGTTCTCCTAATGCCCACATTCAGACCGCTAGTTAAAGCTAAACCAATTTAAAACAGGTTCCAGTGTGTCCAGTCGGGCTGGTTGAGGACTATTTCAACCACTGGTAGGTATGCGTCACTCCTTGGACACAGAAACAAAGGGGGTGGGGCTATGGACAGGGTCAACCCATCCAGTGGCATCAAAGTGAATAAAGGTACGTTCACATTTACACATCCTCCCTACATAGAGGAATTTCAGGTCATGATGCAAATGACACAAACTTGGTGATCAGAGAGAGCGAAGCTAAATTTAACTGGAGTTTATGTATGGTTTTTAGTTGTGTTAATGAAAACGGGAGAGACTAAGAACAGATCAGCACCAACACATCCAATACCATCACAGTAAACTGGAGGAGTCCCACTAAGGTGTGTGCTTAGCCCCATGCTCTTCATACTGCTGACCAATGACTGTATATCGTTGCATAGCTCAGACTTTATCACCATGTTTGCTGATGACACTGTGGTGGAGAGTGTCAACGATAACGTGCATCTGACTTGGCCCAGTGGAGCAACCACAACAATCTCTGACTGAAGAGAAGGTGCAGGCGATTGCAGGGCTTTCAGCTGAATTTTTAATTTGCCTTTGGGCATCATGTTGACCTGTCCCTGATCTGATGACAATGTTAATGCCGTACGGTTCATGTCTGCAAGTAAGGAGGTAGATGCATTTAAAAACAGTTTCTGTGACCGTTAAGCTCATCAATAGTCAGGTTATCTCCATATTTCCACTGTAAATCGAAACGTTTCAGCTTAACCAGCGTCTGTGCTGAAATTGCTGGGGAGGAAACTCAGATGTTAGTCAAAGGGACGTTACGCTAACAAAAAATGAGCGCTTCATTCTTATTTTCAACGTGACTGTCACTTTTTTGAGCACAACGATCGATAAAAACCTCAGAGGGTGTTAAAGAACAGCCTGGGTTACGCTGCTGTATAAAGAAGCTGAACTTTGAAGGCATCCTTTCTGGTGGTATCAATAAAAATGTACGCCACACTTCTTAAGTCATTTGGAGACATTTTAAACAACTTTGTGTTGAACTAAAAACCTAAATAAAATAATTAAAAAATGGTTGTAATGTGGGTAGAACTTTGTTGCAGAGTGAACATCTACTGGCTGAAGATTTCTGCAGTTGTCTTCTGGGAAAGTTAAGTGAATAAAACCACTGTTCACACATTTTAATAGATATTTTCAGTTGATTTGCTTTGAAGGAACATCAAACTCATGTAGGCAGATGATAATGATGGTATAAAACCATAAAGCAGATGCTCAAACTTAACATTTGCTGGAACAATGTTTCGATCAGACAAATGAATTTAACGATTTAGCACCAAAAAACACTTGAGATATGAAGCAGATCCAGATACCATCTGAAAGATGAAGGTCGCAGTCCCACATATGCGAACCGTCTTGTTAAAACGCAGTTCCAGATACTGTTGGGGAGAACGTAAAAAGACAAACAAACAGCTAAATGAAAAGTCCCGTTACATATCATCTCAGAGATATTCTGCGAAGGTCAGTCAGTGGAGAGGATCAGAACTGTCGCAAGAAGTTCTGATCAAAGATAAAAATGATTTTGGCTTGAGAGGACATTATTGCAGTCATTCCCCAGTAAATGACTGATCAGGGAGAAAGATAAATGTCCTTCATAAACATTTAAGATGAGAACATGTGCTTGTTCCAAAACAGTCTATGCCAAGGCTGGGACAGATAAGAGAGATAAGATGTTAAACTCTGAGATCATACTTGAGAAAGGTGAAAGGTGAGAAAGGAAATGAGCAAAGCGGTCGGACAGCGTGCAAAAATGTTTAAAATAATCTAAAAGAAACAAGCCATGAATCCACATGTGATGATGCAAAGTTAAAATAAAAGTGCATTCATGCTGGAAGCTCAGACAGATGAGATGTTATGTGGATTTTAATGACAAAAACAAGGAGAAACCAGTGCAACCATAATACTCACAACTACTTTACAGCAGCAGCATAACTTCACTGAAACATTAATCAGCTAATTTAGCCTCATCAAGTTATTCAGTGAAGGAAATAAAAAACTCCTTCTACACACCCAGACAGAAGGTTTACCTGAACTAAGTCTCACCTTATATTCTGACATGTTGGTTGCACTGCAGATGATTTCTTGAAAACATGGGAACTCTTAAGTCAAACATCTCCTCCATCCCAATAAAAGCTTCTCTGCTATATTAGCACAAATGTTCCTGCCTTGCCTCTCTGTTCTACTGAATGTAGAAGCAGGGTGGATGAGCTGTGCTTTCTGCCACACATCCTCTTCTACTGGGAGTGTAGGACATGGATTCTACACATACTGAAAGGAATTTGTTATTGTGAGGTAGTTGTTTACTTGTTGGTTTTAGATTAAATAATGAACCAGTGCCGTGGTTATTGGACCAGTTCTACCAACGTCTCACCCCCCTGCTGTTTATCTCGTTCTCTTTGGATCGATCATGGATAAATGAGTTCAAACATTATGATTTTCAATTATTTCTTTAAATTCACTGCTAATATTTATAATGGCTGTTTTATTCAATGTATTAACAAAACTTGTTGTTACATAAAACCCAAAAATGTCTGCACAGGCAGCCTTTTACTGGGTCCACTGTGCTCCTCATCAACAGGCTCTTCTGATGCAACGATCTGCGCTGCTCCAGGTTGATGAGGAGCCTGTGAACAGCTGAAGGTGCTGCACAGCCCAAACTGATAAAACTGACCTTTCTTCTCGTTGTTTATCTTCTATATGAAGCCATTATCTGATGGAGACCTAGGAGCATGTTGTTAGTTTTTTTTCTATGTTGTATATATATAACTGTAAAATGCTTTATAAACAATTAAAAGTAAAACTACTTAACTCCAATTACCTTAAGAGTTAAGTGAACCCCAATCTGTGCAGAATTTTAGCTTCAATTTATTGCATTTGTTTAGAAAAAAGGTGGATGTCAGTCCTGATCCCTGATGATTCTGTCCTGTTTGCAGTTGTTCTGGTGGGACAGTAGGGTCTCTTATTGGAAAAGTGTTAATGTTTATAAAATTAGCTACATAGATTTTAAGTTTTAATAAAACATGTTGGATTCTTCTATAGTTTCCAAATTGAGATTATGCTGCTGCAGTAAAAAATAAAATTGTTCTACAGCTTGAAGTACATTTTCTTGCTCTTGTGAAAAAGCGTGGTGGACGCTGCAGGTACCTCATAGGTGCTGGACAGCCGCAACCTGTAGAAGATGGGGATGAATATGTGGGCTGGGATGAGCAGGCCCAGAAAATAGGAACAGCCCAGAAACCAGTACTGCGTCCCAAAGGCGTAGACCTCAGATGGTGCACCCAGGATGGCAACGGCGGACTGGAAGGTGGCCAGCAGGGACAGCGACACAGGGAGGCAGCTCATGGAGCGGTCGGCCATCAAAAACTCCTGAGACAAATGGGATGCTAATGTCAGAACTTGAAGGAAAACATGTCGTCCTGGAGAACCGAAGGTCAGTTTTACCTGCGTCGTGCGCTGACGCCCGCCGGAGAAGGCATAGAAGAGGCCGATGCCAGCAGAGGCTACCAGCAGCAGAACAAAGATGATGTAGTCCTCCGTGCAGAAGTGCATCTGGACAACCTCCCCCATGATGGCGTTGGGATCAGTGCGTACGTACAAGCAGGGCGCCGATTATGATGCAGGAGAAAGCTGTTTACCCATGGCGGAGTTCACTGAGGGTCAAAGAAACAGACAATGTCAGGATCCAACGACATCACAGGAATTCCTAACAGACGGACTGATCCAGCGGTGTTAATGTGCTGCTCTGTTCAGACAGTCTTTATGGACCCTAGATGTACACAGAGCAGGACGTTTATAACCATTCTGTAACCAATGGTTTCTGGGACACGGCGTCAATCTTTAGCAGCCAGGAGAAACAGTTAAACTTTGAGCTATGCCTTTACGACTTTAACAGTCGTATGTTATGAAAGCAGGGAGAGAACATAAAACCACCTAAACAACACTGGAACGGCAGTTTGTAATCTGCTACCACTCTGGGTTTATTACAGGAAACTCCTGTGGCGTGAAGGCGTGAGATCATGAAACGATGCGTTGACCATGTCAGAGCAGGCCCGTCCACACCGCACTAGGTTTGCTGGTCATTGACAAACTTCTTGGTTGGATAGTAGGTCCCATCAAGGCAAAGCGGTGGCAAAACAAAAATGTGAAACCTGCTTCCAGGGTGGGAATCTTCAAGGTTTCCAGGCAGCAATTTTGTGTGGAAAACAAAGTGGATTCTTTGTGAACTGGAGCAAATGTAGGATTTGCCTCCCCCCCAAAAAAGAAGATTAAAAAAAGGCATGCATTCAACACCGTCTCCTTCTCGCCATCTTGGATTAAAATCAACAGGTGTAACAATGGCCACAAGAAGGGAATATCACACAAGGCAAGAATGAAAAACTCCAGAAGTACAGAGTCGATGGCCCTTTACCAGGAGCTATCCAGTCTCTGGTCCACATCAAGTCAGACCTGTTCCCTGTGCATGTTGGACTCAGACAGGGCTGCCCTCTTTGATTTATCATGTTCATAGCCTTTATAGACAGTGTTTCTGGTGCAGGCCTGGAGGTGACCTGGATTGAGGACCAGTGGATTTCACTCTGCTTATAGCAAATGACATGGTTCTGCTGGCTCCGCCAGCTGAATGTGAAGCAGCTGGGATGAATGTTAGCTCCTCCAAGTTTGAGGCCATGTTTCTAAGACAAGACAAAGATCTCTTGTCCTCTTCAGATTGGGGGAGAGTTCCTCCCTCGAGTGGTGAAGTTTAGACTCATCAGTGAGGCTGACGCCTCAATGTGGACAAGTAGCACTACTAGCTTTACTCCAGTGATGTGGAAGACTACCTGCCTTGTACCTAAGAAATCTACGCCAACAGTCCTCAGTAACTATTGGCCTGTTGCCCCGACATCCCACATCATGAAGGTCCTAGAGAGACTTCTGTTGGTCCACCTCAGCCAACAAACCAGCAGCTATCAGGACCTCCTGCAGTTTACTTATTAGTGTGGAGTTGAAGATGCCGTCATACACCCTACTTCAACAAACCCACTGTGATTTAGACAGCCAGCAATGTGAGGATCATTAAAAAAGAAAGATGTGTCTGTTTTTAAATGAGGTTAAAAAGGTTCAAGTTCATGTCTGTAGAAACCATCATATTCCAACCCAAATATTGGCTGTTTGAATCCCTCCTAAAAGAAGAAATGAAAAAAAAATGGCTTAGTAACCATAACGGTAATGTTGACTAACCAGACAGTAAATGGCATGAGCAACCATGAATCATGTTGATCCTCATCTTCCCTGAGCCAGTATTTTTAAATGAATAATCATCATTAGCTGAGTTATTATCTACAGGCAGCCATTTGTTTGAGGAAAAGGGAACATCTGGCAGACAAAACCAAGAAGCTTCTGCATAGAAAGCAGGCCTGAAACGTATGACAACTGTTATTTCAATTATTGAATTAATAATTTTATAGTAAAATGTGCTTCATAGGAGATTTCTTGCTTCACCTTAGGGGGTCTGGATAGAACATAGAAATCTGATTTTTTAAAAATACTTTGTATATTTTTTGCCTTTTTTTTTAAAATCAAATGTCTGAATATTCCAGTTAATAATTACTCAACAACTGAATATGTGAATTATTTTTATATTATTGGTTTATCAGCTTCATTATTTCAGCCCAGAGCAGAAACAATGACGTCTTTTCTCGTGTAGATGGCAGTGATGGAGGATGGTTGCTCTTCTCCGTATTAACCATGGCTTCTTGATAACAGCACTAAACCTCAGCATTATATAAACTAATCTAAAACTGAAGCACAAAGCACGTTTTCCCTTTAACCAACTTTCTTCTTTTAATAAAGTACAGCTGCAGTTTAAACGCCAATAACTCCAAATTCATAAAACTACAAACGCCAGTATTAGTTATTTTTGGATGTGGCTGTAAAAGTACTAATAGGACAGAATACCAGCTGCTCCCAGGCTGCAGCTGGTCAATTTTAATCAAATGTTACTGTAATTCAAAATGGCCGACAGCCTTTAGAAATGACCTTAATGCTTCTTTTGGGTGGTATTATTGTAACACAATGCTTAACCTCACTATGTGTTGAAATAAGAGACACATAACCTCTGTTCTCTCCTCAGGTGATTTCTCTGGTCAACAATGAGGACGGCTCGTTTTTCTCTCCATGCTGTGTTTTGTATCCCAGATCCAACATGGATCTAAGTGTTCCTTTCACAACTTGTTCTTCTCACCTAGTTTAACTGAAGAACAGTTCAAGGACAGTTCAAGACTTAGAGCAGTGAGAGAGCTGAGGTTCATCCTCCGTCATCAGCTTCGCTATCTATAGATTTGCACTGTTAGGAACTAGTTCTAATTTTTAAAACCCATTTAAATACCTGTCTGCACCACTGATTACCTAAGATCACATGCAAACATTACATTTACAAACGGATGCAATTATCTCAAGGCAGTCTCTGATAACATGTAGTTCAGCTTTTACTTGGCTTTCACTTAATGCAGCAATAGATTTACACACAGATGGATTTCTAAATATACTGTTTTAAATTAATCTGGGGATAATATATGCATAACCACCTCTGGTATAAAACAGAAAACCTCTGTTTGATGCAAGTGTTCCTGATTTTATAATGTTTCAGTTCAGTTTACAACTCTGTCATTAGCACCTATATCACAGTCTCTATATAAGGAAGTTAGCTCACCTGTTCAGACTGACACCGTAAGTCTGAAACCTCCTTATACGACTGATGATGACTTTAATTTTACATAGAAGTAACTGGATGGTGAATCTTTAAATTGATGTGTTGTTACACTATTGCTAAATATTTAGCATGTCGCAATATGATATCAATACACAATAAATCAAGTATTTACAGAGGTGGGTAGTAACTACTTACATGTATTTAAATATATATAGCTCAGTAGCTTTTTTACAGAGCGTTCTTTTAGGACTGGTTTTACTATTGCTTCCCAGACTTTAGTTTTATAACTTAAAATATACCAGAGATTAAAGGTTTGCAATATTTTTGTAACAAGCTTTGTTCCTTTAATGTATCTTCTGTCTCCTCAGCCTTTTATGAGACATGGAGGCATAGATACTGTTAGGGTTGGTTTCATATGTTGTATGTAAAAAACATTTCATGCAAATGTTTCTTCAGTCTTAGTTTTTAAGTTTTTAATTTGATTAGTTGATATATAATCAATCTGATTACAAAATGTTATGAAGTAAATCAAATGCTATGATCAATAACTCTGGTAATGAGTAGAACTTTTATACTTTTGAGTAATATCTTGGACGCTTACTTTTTACTTTTATTCAAGTAAAAATACAAGTTTCTGTTACCCACCTCTGGATATCGGCAAAAATAATCCACCTGAATGTAAAACCTGATCTATGCTAGCTGATAGAAACACTGCTTCTGTAACCTACTGGTTAATAAAATATGCTTTGGTTTGTCTCATACCTTTAGTTCTGAGTAATATTACCAGATCAGGTCACTTTCTAATGATTCATGTTGGTATCAGTCGACACTAAAAGCTGTAATAATATATCAGAAGTGAAGAAGCTTTATCAGGACACGATTCCTGAATACTTTATTAGAAATTCAAGTTAAAGTTCATAAAACTTGAAAAAATATAAAACAGCCAATGATCATTACACTCGAGTCCTTTTCAGCGTGAATGTTTTTCACACCGATGTCGCCATGACGATATATATTCACCATACATTTCTGCAGCCAAACAATGAAAGTAAATAACAGATTTTCTCTGATGGGGGGAGCAGTTAATTTGTTGTTGTGCCCCTGAGCAAGGCACTAAACCCTAAGTTCCCCACCTAACTGCACCAGCCACTTTAGAGTTCACCCTACATATTCAGCCCATTGAACATGATCCACATCGAAGCCTGATAAAGACCACAGGCTTTGATCTCATTTTGAGTTAAATTGGTTTAAAGTTCACCGACAGAACATTAAAGAGTGAAAATCTGAGCAGGAATGTGCTCTGCTCCCACATAAGGGCTCCTTCCCAGGGACAGTGTTAGTGAAATCCTTGAGGGTCGGTGTTGAACCGGTTCCTTCCTCTACACACCTGAAACAAATGAACTACTTCTGAAAGGTGCTGCACATGCTGGCTGCTGCAGCTAGAAACGATAGTGACAGCTGGTTCTTTTCCTTTACAAAAAACCAAACAAAACGATGTCCATGTGTGAGAGTGAGTGTAGGATTAGGTCCTAATGGGAGCCCATCAAACACTAGCGCTGCCACCTGCTGATAGGTCTGAATCTCTGCTAACTTAATCAGTGACTGCAGGGAATCCCACACTTATCGTTAGACTAATTATCTTCCATTTACTCTAGACTATAAGAAGCTCCACAGGTCTGATCCTAATGTCAGAACAAACTAATTCTTTCAAACCTCACAGTTTTCTTTCTAGTGAGGATAAGGGAGTAAAAAAAAAAAAAAAAAGAAAAGGATAAATCTCTGCACCAGCAGTGGAGGTAATAAAACGGCTGAAACGTGATAATGTCATGAAGTGTCAAAAACATGAAACAACAACTTTGGGCTCTGAAGCTACTGTTGCTAATGTCACCACATCAGCTCCTACGATGCTGAGGGGATGTCGAAACAACCTCAGATGATCACATACCCAATAAAACTATCACGGTGTAAAAACTCTTATCCATCAAATGTGTTCATCCACCCCCTTTACTCTGCTGCACCTAAAACCATCAAGCAGCTCTGAACATCCAGATACCACAAAGCTAATTCCAAGTCTTGCCATCGACTCCCAAACAGATTCATCTCTGGACGCCGTTCGGCTCAGTCTGCTACACTAATGTGACTCTGTCTAAAGGGGGCGCCGTCCAGCCAGAAGGAAAAACCTCCAGCAGATTTACTTCAAGGATCTTCTGTATTTAACTCCATCCTTTCCATCAACTCTGACCACTGTCCCAGTTAAAAAACAGCATTCCCACAGCATCATGCTGCCAATACCAGCTTCATCCTGGGTGAATTGAATTAGTCGAATCTTTATTAAATGATCAGCAAAGTAAATCTACTGGCGATACATTTAAATCCAACATTAAGAAATAAATAAAACATCCACATCTAATACATGAACACAATAACCAGATAGAAACAAGAATCCTAGTTAACTGCTAGTTATGTTTAATTGTTTGGGGCTCTTGTCAAATGTGTTGGTAGAGCCGTGTACGACATCTGTTCAACTTTAAGATTAGAGAGCGAGTCTTTGATACATCGTCTGTAAGTCGGGGGGGCCCTCTTTGTTGCACAATGGAAGTATGCATTGATGAACAATCAATGTGGAAAAGGCTATAGCTGAGAGTTGCCTGGAGGATGCACTGCAAAGCTGACGTACAACCTCAAACATTGCTCTACTTAAGTTTGGAGTCTCAATTGAATTAATCAGACTAATTAGTTAAAAATATATATATATATTTCTCCAACTCAAATGTTTTGAAATTGTGTCAAACATTTTAGTTCGTAATAAATCATAACTGAAATAACCCAATAAAGAACAAACTAATAAAACCCTAGTGGTTGACTAGTTAGCAATGAGTGTGGCTAGCGCTGCCACATCAGTACATTAAATCAGAGCAGGTTTGTTTGTTTAAATGACCTTGTTTGAAATCCTAAGTTGTTGAATCTCTTTCTTTTTAAACTGAATTCAAATTTGATTTTGCCGAGAACTTCTCGGGGAATCAGTTCTTAGCTTGGCAAAGTCAATTTCAGCTGTTAGATTACATGCATTTCAGGCTAACTTTAGCTGTTAGCTTGATGTAGCTAACGTCGTTGTGAATCACAGAACATGGTAGTTCCCTCCTGACCTTCTTGCACTGATTTTAACTAAACTGATAAAGTAATGAATTAGTTGATGACAGCATCTGTGTGAACAAACTGACATGAATCACTAAGTTTGTCTAAACAACATTTTTATTACCAAACAAACACTAATAATTTCACCTTAAGCATAAAGGTACTTTTATGCAGTTATTTTGTAATAACTTTTTATCCGGGATACAATAAATACAAATCAGAAAAATTATTTCAATGTTTTAACTGTTTATTCCACATGTTTCATTATTTTGAATTTAGATGCTTTACTTGAATTTACTTAAATAAATCAATAGTTTTCACTTAAAGTGGAGGCTCTTGAAATCTACCTGATCATATTAATTGTCCCTTTGCTGCCATAATTTCTTTTAAAGTAGACGATTGTAAAGTTTTCTGATCGCTCAGCTCAACTATTTACAAATCCAGTGGGTCTGAAGACAAGTGACTGAAACTGGTTTTATTCCTGGGGATGAGAATTTAGTGTGACGTGTCACGATGAGGACCTGCAGCTCCGCTGACCTTTACAGCACAGGCATTTAAAGAGTCCAGATTTATTACCATGACCCTCCAGTCTGAAAGAGCAAGCTCTTACAGTACGACATCAAGTACTAGTCAGTGTTTCTGTGTGTTTAACACCAATCACTTCAGGCTGAACAAGAACTAAAGTAATGGATGAATAGTGCGCAGCGAAGGCTTTTCATTATACAAAGAAACAATGCTCATAGCAACAAATTGCTTCTGCACTAGTTGGCTGAAGCCCATTGAAGAGGAGCGCTGCTTCCTCACTACAGCAGAGCAAAAGGAAACGTCTCTAACAGCAGAGGTACTGCTTGAAGACCACAAACCCAAATGGCTGTTATTGGGATGCATATGGATTAGAATAGGGCTCAATTTTTCATTAGTTTTTTTTTTTAATTATTATTATTTGGTTTTCTGCTGGAAAACAAAAACCATTATCACCGTAAAGCTGGTGAGCAGAACGTCTCTAAAGTGTCCTGGAAGAAGGCGTCTCCCTCAATCATCACTGTGGGAGCAGTAAACATTCAGAGCCTCTAATCTTCCTTTAGATTTTAAGATCAGGATATCAAATGAAACATTTAGCTCTGCACATATAGAGCAGGGGTTTGCAAACTGTGGCTCCAGCTGCAACGGTCCTTTATAAAGATTAAACAAGAAGAACTAAAAAATACTTTTAAATGAAGTATTAGAAGATTCAGGTTTTTTTAAAAAAAAAGATATTTCAACTGAAATATCACAACAGAATGACATAAAAGAAAATATTCTGTTGAAGAAAATCCAGGCTTCTTCTTTGCTAAACATTTTCTGTTTGTCTCATTTTAAAAACTAAAAATATCAATAAACTGTAGGTTGTTCATATAGCAACAGATTTCCACAACAATAATTTGTTGGTTATTAAAAGGTTGTTTAATATTTGAGACTGAACTAGTATCTAGCTGGACTCAGTGAAATGGCTCTTTGGATTTTTAAGGTTGTAGATCTGTGACCTAGTGGCTGAGAGTGGGAAAACAGACAGGAGGAAACATCTAGAGATCTACTCCAGCCTGCTTAGTGAATGAATCTCCCCCAAACTCTTTAACTTTTCTTTGAAATACTCTCGAATCTCTTCAGCTTTGCTTACAAGTGGGTTTTTTCCTTCCAGTTAACTTTCTACACAATATTTCTTAATCCTAATTATTTTCTTATGTGATTAACTTAGACAATACATCTACATTAATGTACATTTTTTAAACTGAAATATGCAATTAAATACCAATACAGAACAGAACCCAATTCTGTGAGCTCACAGTAAAGCAGCTAAATAAAGCGTGTTGAGTGTGGAAGTCTGTGGGCGCAGTAAAACACCATGGAGGGTCAGTGGGAGCATGTCCTGGTGGGCTGAACCTTGCATCGGAAAGCTGTGATTGGTGTCGGGCTGAAGGAGAGAGTGGGAAGGTGAGCAGCTGTAGACCACGACCTTTGAACTTTGCTTTTAGCAGAGCTCAGAGCAAAAAGCACCGATTCTCACCCAACAAGCTGAAAGAGGCTCAAACATGTTTAATGCATCCTGTGAGGCAGTGGGATCATAAAGTGACCAGAAAGCAGAGATCTACCTTTGTTTACACTAATGTAATACTGGGAATAAAGAAAATGAACATTGGGTGGATTATCTGGGTTTTCCAGTTTCATAACATTTGAAATGAGTCCAGGAAGCTTCGTAGGAAACTAAATCAAACCCAATTAAAAAGAAAGAAATAGATTTGTTCTCTCTCCTAATAACAAAAACCTCCATTTAAAAACTACACTTCATGTTGATTTTTGCCACCTTTTATTCATATTTAAATTGGACTGATGTTCTGAAACACTCAATCCAGAGAAAAATAGAAAAATCGTTCAATAAACATAGCTAAACAATCAGGGCAGCAGCTGTTTATTTTACAGAATATTCTTGATTGTAACTTTTAGATAATTACCATTTCTAAACACTTGGAATTTAGAACAACATAAAATCACATTTAGAGCAAATATAGATGAAAAAAAAAAACAAAATAGAATCCTAAATTGAACATTTTCATATTATTTGCAGAGTTTAATTGCTGCCCCTAAGAGTTCATGAGACGCCAAATGAAAGGTAGCAAGATTGATTTTCTAATCATAGTGATGTGATCACTGAACTACTGGAGGCCAAAATATATCAGGAAATATATAAACATGAATGTACAATGAAATAAAATCTGAAGTGTATTTATTCTAACACAAAATTTACATATTAAATAATTAAACGCCCTGTTAAACAAAATCATTTCAATTGATTAAATACATGGAATTTTTAAAAATTAATCTATTTTAATTGTTATAATAAACATAGAGGGAAGTAATTCTATTTTTATAGGATCTTCTGTCTATCTGGTTATTTTTAGGGTCAAAGGTCGAAGTGTTTAGGAATCCTGATCTATGTGATAATATGGAGACTAAATCAGTGGACGAATATCTCAACGATCGATTGATCCAATTAATCTAAAAAGAACGAGGACAGTTTAGGACTACATGTAACTGACTGATTCCCAGTGAATATTGGACCCATCTGCTGCGGTTTCACACAACATAAAGATGTTTTTTTATTTTACTAATCAAGTAAATCAAGTATGTCGTAACTTTTCTCTCTGTAATCAGCTTGTTTATAGGATTTTCTAAAACTAAAATCCCAACAACTTTGTAAACCAGATATTGGAAAGTCCCACATTTTGATAAATTATTCTCCCAATAAATCCCAATGGTGGTGATTTTTTTAAATCAGTCCTTCTACAAATGAAACATCTCAGTGTTTCTGCACTGAACCTTTAAAAACAAAGAATCTGACATAAATAAAAAGGACAAATCCTCCAGATAGGAGCCGTTTACTGTGAATAGTTTAGGCTGAGTGTTGCTTATTTAATCATCCATAATGTCTACTTTTCTAAGGTCACATAGCTCACTGAGCGAGGATAGGTCAGGTTTAGATAACAGCTGATTGAGAAACACCTTCAATCCCCATTTAAAAAAAAAAACAAAAAAAAAAACAACATTTAAATCTGGTACCGTTTAATTTGTTCATAAAGGCTTAAAAAAAACAACCCAAAAACAAACAAACTAATGTTTAATAAAACCCTACTTTAAGTCCTTTAAAGATACCGTCCTCTACAGTACATTGTGTGGAGGATGAACACCATTTCAGGTGCGAATTTGGAGCCACTTGTGATTCATTTTATACGAGCAACAAAGATAAAAGATCCCAGTAAATTAATCTGGTTCCACTGGTTTATATGGCGTTATTTGCTTCAGTGTTTAGCGAGCCGTAAACTGCGAATGCTCTGGGTCACGTGCCGCTAAAGCTAAACAGAAACATGACCCTGAACATTGTCACAGTCTTTAAAGATAATTGGTAACATAACACCAGCTGACTGTGGCTCTGAGTCTAATGATTTGTAGATTACGAGGTCAGGATGACTTTCCTGTAGATCATCTGAGGAACGTTACCTTCCACCCAGATCTACGAGATGGACACGAACAAATCCAGCTAGTTTTCATACACGACATGTCAGAGATCAGCTAATACAGTATAACATTCAACCTAAAGGTTTACCAGTTCAATGGCGTCACATAGGACCAGCAGCACAGAGAGCTAGCTGAAGAGCTAGCTAATCGTTTAATATATTAACAATTCTGAGTAAATACACAGAATTTCCAAAAAATAAGACTAATTATAACAGGAATAGGTTTTTCAATCAGTTTTAATGGGACTAAATGTTGTTTTGTATAAAATTATATATATATATATATATATATATATATATAAAAATCATTAACCTGTTGTAGAGATGTGTTAAATACAAGTTACTAAAAAAAGGTTATGTAATATGCATGTGAATTAAACAGTAAAGCAGAAGTAAAATTAAAGTAATTAAAAATAAACCAAGATAAAAGGAGGTAGTAAAGCAAATAAAAGACCTCAACTACTGAACTTTATGATACCTCAGTTAACCGTTTACCTGCCAAAAGCAGTTCTTAAAAAAAACCAGATTTTTTAATAGGAATGTCTAGATCCAATATTAATATCCGTTCTTTATTGGACATAAAACCAATGTCGGATTTTAACGGCTGGCATCTAAAATCACCGATATCTTCAAGCTGATAAAAACTCTGCTTCTGTTAGAAGTTACTGTAACTCAGATTAATTTTAGATCAGTCAGTTGTTTTCACACATTTTGATGTCGACTTTTGTTCACGGTTTTAGTGACATTACTTGATCGAGCCTTTTCTAACATTCTACACCATAAAATAATAAAAGCTGGCGTGATTCGTGCTAATATTCCATCAGGTCTTTATCAGCCAATTCCCAAGGCTAAAATATTGGTATCGTACTGAAATGGACCAGTTGTATTGGGACACCCCTAGTTCAAAGGAGTAGGTGAGTTTAATTAACTGAAGTCAACTTTTCTTTTTTTTTTATTTAAATGTATAAAATAAACCAACTCTAATTAGGGAAAAGTGTTGTTTTATAGAACGTAAAAATATCAGCAACCTGTGGTGGGAGAGAAAAAAAGGCCAAACAATGTTTGTGCCTCTAAATGAGTTATATTAGCTGGACTGAAGTCAAAAACAGCCCTTTGGATTGTAGAGGTTGCAGACCTCTGCGTTAAAGACAAACCTAGAATGCCGGGGGAGAACATGGGGTCGCTTTTCTAAGAAAGTGGCTGATATTTGCTTAAATCAGTGTTAAATACATACATAATCTTTGTGGTCTGCAAATTAAAATGAATGTCATTGAACCTGATTTGATAGCTTTGATAAGAATGTAACAGAAATATGTGCATTTAGATGTAATAATGAGGCGTTTCTGTTCTAGTTTCCACTGTTTACATGAATGTAGCTTTCAACGTTTTTGGAGCTACATCAACTTTTTTGAACCATTTGAAAATTTCCTTGGTGCTAATAAAGTGATCAGAGCTGTGTTGTATTGGATTGTGTGATTTTTTTCTTTATATTAGCCAGCCACTGGGTAGCCCGCTCACATTCAGCTCGTCTGAATCTCTGTTTGGAAAGGAAACTTCTTTTTACTGAGAGGAGCTTCGACCACGGTCTGAATACAACCATGATGGGATTCACTTCGCTCTCAGTCTGCAGGTTTACTACGGGTTCCTAGAGTTTCTAAAGTAGATCTTTTAGTTATCAGGCTCCTTTCCTGTGGAACCAACTACCAGTTTTAGTCCGTGAGGCAGACACCCTGTTTAC
>JAUZNJ010070126.1:6959-19935 GCA_034780135.1 Jordanella pulchra
TTTACTTGTCTTTTTTAACCAAGTTATAATGGTTATTTTAAATTTCCCTGGAGCTGCACGGTGAGGCACCAGAAGGTCCCTGGTTTAATTCTCCACTGAGGGTCTTTCTGCATGGACTTTGCACATTCTCCCTGTGCATGCATGGGTTCTCTCCAGGTACTCTGGCCTCCTCCCACAGTTCAAAACATGAATGTTAGGTTATTTGGAGTCTCTAAACTGTTCTTAGACTTGAGTACATGGTTGTGTGTCTCTGCAAAAGCCAGGAAGAAGATGAGTGCATCTTCTCCTGGGTGTATTTTGTAAAATACTTTTTCTTATTTATTTCATCATTTTAAATATATTTTTTATTATTTATTGGCACATTTAATCCTCCAATGGTGGATTTTACAATTTAAGGGTATACACATTGGATAAATAAATGTTTGATCTACTTATTTCATGGTACATTTATTTGTTTAATCGAACACTCACTTTTATGTATTTCATGATATATTTTGGCGCTCCTTATACCACCGGGATCACATCACCATGATTGTGAAAAGCATCTCGCAACCTCCCACCTGGTGTCTTGTGGCTCCCAGGGCCACAGGACCCCCACTCTTGGAACCTCTGCTCCTGCACAGCCTCACCTGAAACCCCTTGCAAAAATATAGATGTGAGTGGGAAGAAGCAAGTCCCTGGCAAAACGGGATCCGTGGGTATGAGTACAAGGAACATTTTATCATATGTCAGGTTGTCGGTAAGTGTTTACAGTGGCTCATAGTGAGCTGTCTGTGGCTCAGGAAGGGAAAGCTAAAGACACAAAGGAAACTAAAATCCCCGCCATTGATCGTTCATGATCCGATCACATTCTACAGCTGATCTGGTATGAAATAATATGATTACTGTCGTTTTGTTGATTATTTAGGATTTTGAGTTAATAATCATTGATTTAATATACTCCAGTATGAATCAATATGAATGGCTATTTAAAGATTAAATGTTGAAAACATACTAACAATAGATGAATCATATATACAAACAAATATCGTTAAAATAAACTAGTTTTTTGTACATTCCCTGGCTTAAAAATCTTCCAGTCTTTAAATGCCAAAATGTTTTTTATTTTTAAGGAATCAGTGTTTAGGGATCCATTCATAAAGACAATGCTTGATGTCACAGAGAATGTAGATCAGTTTGGTGCCTTTATTGTAGGTCGTATAAAGCAGATTTTTTTGAAAGCAGATAATGCAGACAATATTTAATGTTTTGTATATATTTTAAAAGATTTTCATGGCACATTGGAAATGAAGATATCACCTTTAGGTTCTTGAGCTACAGACATGAGGTACTTCATCGGGCATCACATTAAGTGATTTAATTTGACAATACATTATGTGCAAGCTGCGCCTCATTTTATTTTTTTATATTGTTTGGTAAAAAAAATGTATGTAGTTACAGTAATACAACATTTTATTAATGATTTTTTTTACAATAAAACCCTCATTGCTTAGAAAGGATTTTAGGCTTTATGTGGGACAAATTGCTGTCTTGAACATGCCTTTAAAAATAGGTGTTTTTTAAACCTTTTTGTATTTTAAAATATTTTTAAGAGCTACTGTGATAATTGAAACTACTTCTCGTTATCATCACATTTTTTGAATAATCCATATTCAGGGATGTTTTGTTTTTTTTCTCATAGAGCAGTTGCATAAGAGCATTTAGTGCAAACAACATTTTGATATCTAGTTTTTATTTTAAAGGTTCTTTATTACAAACTTTAAACAAACAGACCACATTAAGGTGCTTGTGCTTCTGCCTTTTGGCTGATCAGTGTCTCATTAAGGGTTCAATTATGCAATAAAAGTAGTTTATGTTATGTTTCTCTTTATTTGCTGAAAAACTTCATATGGAGCAACGTTTTACACTAAATTGTCTTTTGCCAGCGAAAGATTTTTAAGCTTGCTTTGACAGTTTATTTGACTGTAAGTACAAAAATTGTAATTTCCTTTGCACTTTGTGAAGGGTAAGATATTCTAGAAAACTATTTCTGTTTTTAGATTCACTTAACCTTTTTTAAAGACAAATAAACACCTTGTGATATTTTTAGAACTGATGGGATTCAGAGCTCTTTCTGAAAGTCTCTGTTTAAATTTGCCTTTCTTCATCCCTTAGGGCAGCTAAAACTTTTGTTGGTTTCCACCATCATTCTGCTTTGTGTGATTGATTCAGTCAGTCAGATTTTAGGAAACAGTTTCCTAAAGGTAGTGTCTAAATAAAGTCAGTTTATCTCTTTCACAAATTTGCTGATGTAAAGCAATGTTGAGAAACAAATGGCCCAATTTGGGAACAAAATAACAGAAATAACAAAGGAGAGCTCAGATTGTACATGACAGTTTTATGTAGAGTACCTCAATTTTTATGTTCCAGTATGTCCTTTACCACGTCCCAAGGGACATTTTCTGTTGGTGTAAAAAACCTCACCAAATTGCAAACCTATCAGGAGGCCTTATTTGCCTCAGTTTCATTATAAGCATTCTGTTTCGCTGAATGGTTTGTCTTCAGGAAGACATTCTTCCAGTTCCATAAAGGCAAAACATACAACCCACATCTCTGTAAGACAGTGAATAGAAATGCAGCAATGCCATAAACTGGAAAAATGTTTAATATAGAAGTCTGTTTCAAACACATTTGTATTTTATTTTGCAGTAACATAAATAATGCAGTTCTTGCAAAATCTTAACTCATATTCCATTAGCCTTTAGTAATATAAAAGGTCAACTAATAAAAGTTTCAGTAATGCAGGGTCTTAATATGTGACAGGTCACAGCCTTTTAAAGCTCAGACACAAACAAGACATTTTCATTTATTTTTTGGAAGAATTGGTGTTTTCTTAGTGTATGTTTCCTGTCAGTCCTTGACAACCACTATTATTTACCGCTTGTCATCTAAACAGAGAACAAAATAATTTAACGTAGACATAAAACCTCCCTAGAATGAACCTTTTATAGAAGAATGATTACAGTTATTAATATTACATGCAAGGATGGTGCAAAGATGGTTCTCAGGTCTATTGATCTAACTATCATTTATGTTCAACTTTTATTCTCTTGATTTAACATTAAAAGCAAACTTCATGAAAGCACATGCAATAAAAAAAAAATTCTTTATGCTTATACTGTATTTAACCATAAAGTTAACTTGAAGTGTTAAAAGTGACAGTAAATCCTCTTTAAAAGATGTTTTGTTTTTAGGTATTTTTATCATAAACATATTTAATTTGTACATCTCATACTGATAGTGCAGAGTCACATGTTTCTTAATAAAACTGCTTGTGTTTTGGATCTGTAGATTTGACTATGAATAACTATCAAGTATCAGAAGTTTGTTTTAAGTTTTTGAATATAATAAATAAGGACACTAGTTGATATTTGAAAAATTATAGCAAAACAACTCTAAGTGTTTTTCAGGTACTGTTTTAAGAATACCTGCTGTTGAGTTGTGATATTATAGAACATTTTAAGTGATAAGACTGTATGGAGCTTTGACCATCTTAAAGAAAAACGATTAAATGCATAAAGCCTACAGAATAAATGCAACATCTTACAAAAAATGAATCATTAACAAAATACTTCAACTTCATGGTGAAATGCCCTGCAAGCAAACTCTGACACTAAACTAGAAACATTAAACTAAACTACTAAGCAAAAATCAATGCATGCGGACATATAACAGTTACTGAAAACATTTGTACACAGCACTTGTTTTCTTTTTTTGCTGCTGTTTCTTGTATTTTTTTAGGCAATATATCTTTAGAATAAGAATGAAGAAAACATGGGAACTAATAAATTTTTTGCATGAGTGTAAACTTAAAGAATAAAACCAATAACCTGCAAAACAACGAATTGGTATCAATGCATTTGTAGATTTATGAAATCAAAAATAAACCTGTGTGATGATGTCAAATTCAGAATTCGAAGCTCAATTTATTGTTTATTTCATGCCAGATTTTGTTTTTTCTGAATGGGTAATTAAGAACACAAGTAGTTATACATAAAGTTGTTAAAAATCCTTCATTAGCATGAAAAACTACATGAAACAATGATCGTTGGATTAGGCTATATTCACCTAATTATATGCATTCCTACATATCCACCAATCAATGAGAAAAGTATATTTTTACACAATATATATGTTTAACAACCTCTTACATTAACAGTGATAAGGCGCAACACAAAAATACAAAACAGATTAAACAACCAACAAACTCCGTAATACCTACTAGAACAGGTTCAGTAGAAAAATAACCCTTTAAAAAAAGCTGAGGTTTTAACAATAAGCAACAAAAACAAAGGGAAGCAGTTATTGTCAGAGTCAAACAAAAAAACAAAAGTGCCTTGTATGAAAACCAGCGTCACCTGCCAAATTAGATAAATGTATTATACCTAAGCTCCCCGACTGGTCACAAAACTTAGAAAACCAAATAAAATAAAATGGCAGAGATCCTCTACAGCACTTCCCATTGACACAAAGTACTCTAAAGGACAACAGTGATCAAATTCAGAGCTGTTATTACACAGAAAACCAGCACTAGAATGTTTGTCTGTCAACCAAACACAAATGCCCAAGAGGAAGAGGTGTAGCACTGGATCACGCTTTTATACTAACTGGTGAGAAGAGGATGAGTTCAGCTGTGCATCAAGAACAAAAGATCTTGGCTGTTACTCATTTCACAAGAACTTGAGCATGAACTTGTGTCCATACATCAACACACATCAAGCAAGGCTTGTCTGGATAATAATAAATGATTACTTTTTTTTTTTTTACTTTTTCATCTAGTGGGGAATAATGATTAACAAAGTCAGATAAAAACAAATTGAATCAACATTTTACCCAAGGAAACAAAACAACTATGACCATGCCGAGAGAGGGCTGGTGCAGAGTGACTAACATTAGCACTGGTATTAGCCTTGGAGTTCTGCTGGTTGCCATGGTCCTCTCTTGTTTTTAAAAAAATGTGCACTAAATCCTTAAATGGGTCATATACTGAAGCTTAAAAGTATGTTCTTGCCTCAGACAATCTTGAAATGCACTTTTGTAGAACAATGGCACTAGAAAAGTGAACTTTTAATGTCATACTCTGAGCACTGTGAGTCCTACACTGGAAGCTGCTGCTACACCAGTGCCTGCTGGGACAACTGCCAGTCAGGAGAATGTCTGCTCTGAAGCATGCTTGGTAGAGAGGGAGGACCGAGAACAACATCAGGGGATTTTGTCCATTCTCTGGTCTTGTGTTCTTATTATTTAAAACAGCGCTGATGCTGATGATGTTTCACGAGCACATGAGAACGCACAAGTACACATAATGAGAAATGGCCCTAAATCCCAACTATAGAGATGTGCTCCAGAACACTAAAGGGAGATGAACATCAACTCATAAGGGACTAGACCCTTAGTAAAGGCACAATGGGATCAAATTAAGATCAAATGTTTAAAAAAGATAAACACATACTTTTTTCCCCTCCAAATGCTCTCTGGGCAAAAAAACATCCCATTTATCTGTATGGATCTTTGACGGTCTGGTCCAATGGTGAAAATTTCATCCCTTGTGGGGTTCGTGCTGCTGACTATTTGATAAGACAGCAGATCCTGAAGTCTTACAAACTGTAGATTGTTTGTCTGCTAATCTTTGATCCAGGTGATGGTCAGGCCTTCATCTGAGTCTTCAGGAGTTTCTGACAAAGTAAATCAGGCTGTTAAATGCACTGAAGAAAAAGTCAAAGATCACCCTGACTGTGCCTTCAGCCTTTTCTAATGACAGTGGATTTGCTGAAACAGGTGAATGAGGGCATCTCCGACTCCATGGTGGTCCTGCTTGCTCAAGGTAGGCCAACAAGAGTCTCTACAGGACCCCATGGATGTGAGTTGTCATGGTAACAGGACTATGGTCATTTAGGACTGATAGCTCAGTTTTAATGGGTGCTTAGAGTATATGTATTCTTTCTGTGGTTCAACAGTTTATTTTCAATGTTTCCATCCACTAAAATAAACATTTTTTTCTGATAGCTTGAAGAACTATACAGGTTATTGAAACCAAAGTTTCAATATTTCAAATATATGTGCTATTTTTGTAAATTACTAAAGGAAAATGTTCATGTTTTTTTATATTTAGAGAGCTAGAGGTTTTAGCGAAGATGTTCAAAATTTCCTAAGAAATAGTCTGGTTTAAAGGGTCTCTATTAAGCAAAATCAACTTTATTAGCTTTCAGAAATGTTATAATGCTATTCCTTTAACAAATTCATGCACAAAGGGATATTTTCCTTGATTCATGCAGCTCCGAGTTTTCCCAATGACATCTGCTGCCTCAGCAGCACCCCCTCCCTGTCCTGTAAAAAGCTGTAAAAACCACAAACATATTTACACCCAAATAATACTAAAGACAATATTTTGTCATGTATTTGCTAATAGGTGACTTTAAAAGGCTTAAAAAAGCTTTAATCCTATATACAGTATTATAAAAGCTAACAGAAAGAATAAAAATGGTCCTAATTAAATTAATCTTTCTCAGCTTGGCAGGACCATAATGTCTTATTTGAACTTTATAATTAAATCAGTAGATCATTGTATTTCACTTGTTTTTGCAGATAATGTAAACCCAATTCTTGCTTTGGTTAAACAAGTACTGGTTATCATCCCCATACACCTGAACCAACACCCACAATATATGTAGATGTAGACGTTCTTCTCAGCAACTCCAACAGTGTAAATTTCTGGTTTCATATTCCACAGAAATATATTTCACTCCCCAACAGCCTCTCCCAGGGTGAGATTCTCAGACTCTACCTCTTTTATAGAGGTAATGGTGATGAGATTAAGGAGATGTTTCACTTTTCATTGCCCTTTTATATCCTAGGTTTGGGTCTACAGTACGACATCCTACACTAAAATCAGTCTGACAGTTTTACACATTTCTAAAAAGGTTTCTCAAAGTTTGTTTTTTATTTGATTTAGTTTAAGTGTGTTTGATTGACTTTGTTGACTAACATCTTTAAATTCTTCCCTAACCCTAAACCCAATTTACTTAAAATTAAAATATATATAAAAAAATATGATTGTATAAACCTAACAATTATAAATAAGAATAAACCAGATATGAAAATTATACCATGAGTGACAAGGTATGCAAGGTTTAATGCTAAAAGCAAGATCATTTAAACCTGCAAAACATTTTTACTTTCAATTACAAAAAAGGCTTTTTGTTTGTTTTTTTGGGCTGTTATACTACTGTAGTCTCTAAGGAACATAGTGATGACAAAAACATATCTTTGAACTAATTACTTCTATGAGCCAGTATATAAAGGATGTTACGGTAAATACCAACTAATTATAAAGCGTTTTATTGTTTGGATCAGTTTTGGAATCAATAATGATGTTTTTAAAAATGCTCTGAGCACAAACACACACAAAGGCACCAAAACACTTTTTTTCTCTATAGTGAAAAGAAGCAATGTCTTATGTTGTCACCCGGGATAATATAGCAGAGAAGTGTCAGGATATAAGCGATGACAGCTGTGTCCTGCCATTACCTGGAACATCAACAAGAATCCATTTACTGAGGCTCCCTCTGGGATGTCCTATTATTCCCGTGTCTAGATTGCAGCTGGGACTCCTAATTTTCCCCCACTGGGAGAGAATTTTACCCACACTTAGGTTCAAGATGAAAGCTTATCACTACACTCACAAAACTACAAGTATATATGATATAATTTAAAGCAAACATTTTCAGTCGACAGCTGTGGAGTTTCTGTCTTATCTTTTTTAAGTGCTGATAACTTCATCTGAAAATACTCAAGTTTGATGTTATACGAAAAAAAACTGCACGCCATACTGAGAGCTAAACACTATGAATGTCTTACATTCCTATCTATGTCAAACAGAATCATGTCAAAATTTAATAGATTTAATCTCAAGGACTCAACCATGATAATTTCCTTTCATATTAAAAAACCTTATAAATAACCAATTACATATTCCCTGTCTAGATATTCAACAGCCACGGATATTTCAGCTGTTCCTAAAGTCAAATTTTAGCAATATGAGACATTGTGATGTTGACAGAGAATCTCTAAATTGATTATGTGTATTAAGATTTTGACTCAATCAACAAAACACCACAGAGTCCCGACTTACAGCCAAAACCTCTAATTTGGCTCAAAGTCAGGTAACTGAAGCTCCACATAATAAACAAACCAGTTTAGGAATTCATGTTCTGTTTACCAGCCTCTGTTTTGTTTTGTGGTGTGGGATTTTTGCATGCTGAGTATTAGGATCATCTAAGACATCAAAATAAAATTGAAAACATAATAAGTCTTATGTGCTCACAGGGAGAAATGATTCACTTTGTTTATTCTGACTTGATTTTGGAGAAACGTGTCCTGTCTCCCTTTGAAAATGGAGCCCTGTCTTCTTGTTTTGGTATGTTTTCTCTTTCTAAAAACATTTGTCCACGAGTAATTATGTTTTTTCAGTTATACTAAACAAATTAAGCCAAATAGGCTATTACAATTTATCCCTAAATGTTCATTTTTTTCAGGCCTAACTCTGATAAGCAGGACACCATCTATCATCATCATGAATGAGGTGAAATTTTGAGACCTGTTAAGAAAAATGTACAAAGGTGTCAAAACAAATTGCAATGATAAAATTATACATACATATATAATATATAATCAAAAATCATTATCAATGGACCTACTAAAATAAAGTATTCTTCTGTTATTCATTGTGGTTGTGCTATGGCAGGAAAAGGCAGAGTTAGTTTAAAGCGTTTCACACTCTTCAGCACAACAGCTGCTGTCCCATCATATTCATTACAAAGCATTAGCGGGTTTAAAGCATGCAAGTTAGCAAAGCAGTGTTGCCCATTTCTCGATTGCTGCAGTGGGAGGCTGGTTTCACAAACAAGATTAAAACAGATGCTAAAGCTATTCATTGTTCAGCATAATTTTTTAGAAATTTGTAAGCAAAATGCGTGAGCATTTCACAAAGTGTAAAAATGGTCACAATTAAATTAAATGAGTTATGTGTTCAGAAGAAGAAAGTTTGAAAGTTTTATCATTTGAATCCATGAAGACACGTTGTCATAGAAATGCTCCTTAGAAAAGTCATTGTAACATCACTGACATAAGGATGAAAATGTAAAAGCACGTATGTAGAGGAGAATTAGAGAGCTAAAAAAACTGCATATAAAGATTTTCTCTCATGTCCCAGGATCATCTTTTCCTGCTGTGAAAGAAATCATAGTGATTTATTACACCTGCTGATTCTGTATTTTTTACTCACTGGACATGCTGTTTTCCATAAAACCTCACATACACATATCCAGACAAGTAAAAGACACTCACACACCATCATCCCACACTGCTCCCCACATCATCTACATGCGCGCATGAGAACCGTTCTTAGGAATCATTATTTAACTTAATTACTTAGCCTGAACTAACAGACGTTGAAAATAAATGCGATTCAACCAGATGGAAACCAAATGTCTGGTGAAGCTGAACTGTCTGGAAAATGATCCCACCGTGATTGAGAAGAGATTATGCGAAAAACACATTCCAAAAGTTATGTTTAACAGCACCTGATATAACAAGTATCAACATTTTACAGCTATAGCAGCTGACTGACCACTCTCTTATTTCTATTTTATATTCTTGTTTCCTGTTTTGCTGATATTGCTCTGGGAATAGATCTCCCAGAGCTAGATGGTAGCCCAACAGCTTCGCTTTCATTATGACTTTCCTCATTGGGTTCCAATTGTAAATAAAACTTTATTTAAACCATTTAGGGAGTACAATCGTATACAACGGACAAAGGTAGGTGAGAAAGAAAGAGGGGATGAGAACTTTGGGGAGAGAAAAAGAGATAGAGACAGGTAAGAAAGCAAAAGACAGAAACTATGATTCCATACCTGTATGAAAAAAGAGCGAAGGAAAACAGAAGAAAACAGCAAAAAGACAACAGAAAACCAAAGTAAACATCAAACAAAGCTTTAAGAGCAGTGGGTATCCCTTAGATATCCATGTGTGTGGAAGAAAAAATCTATAGTGATTACATAATATTATCCAACTTTGTGTTGAGTCACTAAAAAAACCCCAAAAAACATCACCTTAGGATGTAAATCTTTATTTATAAGGGAGCTATCGTTTTATTGTTAGTGAACACGTAGGTATAGTTTGGGTATTTTTAACTGCCACAGCATAGGTGGGTAAATAAATGTGTGTTTGTGTGTGCTGACCCCTAATGGGTGCTCACCTGACACTGTCATAATTCACAGTCCACTTTATGGCTTCATTGATCTACAAATGCCCATCAGGTTTTTATACTCCTGCGCCAAAAAAAAAAAGGCCAGAGGTATTAATTTTATTCTTTGTTGACCTATTCACAAAAGCTATAAAAGGTAAACCCTTGAGCAAGAATGTACTTCTCTTTTAAATGGCTGCAGAAAATCTTTGGATACTGTGAGGAACATAAAGAGAAACTGTGAGAAACAGGACTACACTGAAAAACAGACCAAGCTCCAATAACTATAAACAAATGTAAAAAATACTGCTGAACGGTAGAATAGAAATAGAATGAAGCAGAGTGATGAAACATGATCCCTACATCCTCCAGCAGTCTAAGCCTATAGCAGCATAACTATAGAGATGGTTTGGGATAATCACATCATATTCCGCTGAACCAATCATCCACAAAATGACACATGGTGTTGGTAGTGGATGAATCGAAGGAGCTAAGAAATCACTTGTTCTGGATGAAAACCTGTCATAATCTGTAAAAGACTACAGATTTGAATGAAGGTTCATCTTAAAACAAGACAACAACCCTAAATGTGCAAACAAATGTAAAGTGGAACTGTTTAAATCAAAGCATTTTCATATATTGGAGTGGCCAGCACAAATTCTTGACCGATAGATAAGAACAACATCATTTATAACATTGCAGATAATTGTCTTGTGTTGTGTCACCTAAATAAGCAAAAAAGACACAATTAGTACCTTGCAGTTTACTCAAAAAGGTGCCATCATTTTTCCGCTTCAACAAACACACTGTTTTTAGACAATAAAAAAAACACTCTGAGGATCTTGCTTATTCATTTTATCTTGTGCATTTTACATTATTCAGCCTAATTTACTTAGTCAGAAATTCCAGAAGTACTTACGTCTAAACTATTGCCTAGTTCAAAGACTGCTTCAGACTGAAGAGAGCGTCATGTTAGGTACTGTAGTCAGTAGCACAGTAGCACCACAATGAACACTACTCTCTCCATTCTGACGTGAAGTCCAGTTGCCTAAACTGAACTTTCCAAGCTTGACCATGACCTGGATGACAGAGAACCTTCACAGATATGTTAATAGGGAATTAATTGATCAGAGTCCAGTTTTACATTCTGCACACATACCGCCATGCAAGTCCAGGAGGCAACTTTCGAGTCTTCTTTAGGCTTCTTCAGATCTGCTGTAAGACAGACCGCTGCAGGAGATCCTTCCTGCCTATAGCTATTAACATATACAACCACTCATTGAATAAAAAGATGTGAGAATTATGACCTTTGGATCAACAGAGTATTCTTAAGTGATATTGAACTGAACTGAGTTTGTAGTTCTAATATAATGTAACAAAGTTAAGTTACTTCTTTTGGCTTTTTCTTTTTTTTTTGCTGTTGTTTGGGAAAAATTGCAAAAAGGGGGGGGGACGGGGGACTGAAGAGATCTTAACAAAAAGAGTTGGTTTTTGAAGCGCTTCTAAAATCCTGCATGAGTCACTTTTCTTTTGTTGCTGTGGGTGGTCTCAAAAAATCCATATATTTTCTTCAGGGATAGTTTAGTCATTTTGCTGTGATTGAACTTGTCATCAACAGAAAGTAGAGCACAACAGCTGTTTCTTTTCTATTAAACTTTGGCCTCAACGTAGCTATATCCTTTATGTTAGCCCCGAGCAGAAAGGAGAAAGGGGCCATTGCTGATATAAATGTGGTTTATCGGTAATTTCGATGTTTATCCATATTTGGAGGTTTTCCAGTGTTGCAAAAATAGCTTTTCTATGGCAATAAACGGCATGTAATATTTCTGAAACTCAATGCAATTTCACACATCTGAAGTCTATGTATAAAAATAATAACAATAAAAAACAGAATAGCTTTTGACAAAAAAATTGTATATTTCTATAACATTAGTCCTTTTAATCTATAACTAACATTGTAAAATTGTTCCCTCTAAAACTCTCTGTCTTTATACCTACAGGTATATTGGTTATATTACTGTGGCAAAGATTGTTTTTACTTGTGCTTTTCTTGTCAGCTCCTGACATTCACCACACTAAAAATGTCATGCATGAAACACATCGAGACATATCTCAGTTATTTTTTCTTTTCATTTTTTCAGAGCTATTGTTAACTTTTCCCAGCATTCTCAAAGCAGAGCAATTACAGTGGGGGCTGTGAATGGTCTCAAGTGAAAATCCATCTAAAATGTTGGACTAGACTTTAAATGATTTGCAGATGAAGGAATAATGACCCACTGTCAGTCTGTCAGATGGATTAGATGAAATTTAAGGAGCAGAATCAAGATTACCCCTGCAATTAGTTCACTCCATGCTACGGGTGCAAAAATAATTTTTCGCTTTCAGATTTGAAAATAGGCATGAACACCAATCTGGTCATATTAAACTAAGCTTAAAAATAACTTTAACTTAGAATCAATTACTAAAACTTATTTTAAATGTCAACATTAATCTACTATAAATTGTTGCAAAAACTTTAATGCCTGCAGCATCTGCTCATATATCGACTATGTATTAACTACAGTTTAGTGCAACCTTTGAGACATTTGAAAGTCATGTTATATGATAGTTTCAAACTTTCACTGAGTTTAAAGCTCAAAGCAGCTAAATATGGAATAAAAGTTATCACATCATGTACATTTATATTTAGAGTTA
>JAUZNJ010070137.1:0-12163 GCA_034780135.1 Jordanella pulchra
AACAATCTGTGTTTATTTTCAATAAACTTGTTGAACTTTTTCCCAGTTTCCGAGTGGTGTTCTGCATGTGGGTTAGATCTCTGAAAACCCATCATGACACAAATGTCCAACTTGACCTGGGATTTGTGTCGGGATTGTGTCGGCACCTTGCTCCCCTGGCGGACAGTGGAGAACAGGGTGCATATCGGGTTCTGTAGGGGAGCTGGCTCCCTGGGAGAACACTATTCCCCAGTCTTTTGCCCCTCATCTCAAACGCTTCCCCTCACCAGCTCTATCGCACTACCACATACAGGATCTTGGGGAGGAGATCATCACCAGCTTGGGACCTCCCATAAAGGTAGTGCTCTATGCCCCAATTTTAAAAAAAAAAAACATCCTAGTCATTATAATTTATAACATTTCCAAGTCATACATATGTAGGGCAACGGGGTGGGCATATTTTGGGCACTGAAGGTGGATCAACCTTTCATGCTTTGCTTCCAGTGCACATGCCCACCTGTTGTTGTTGGAATGTATTTATACAATTAGCGTTTAGGGTAGGAGAAGTGGTGGGCACACCTCCCCTGCCCCCAGTTTTAAATTCACAGAACACTAGCACAGAAAACTTTGTATATTTATGAAACCCTCCAAGCAGAACAAGCGGTACTAGACATAGTGATATACATGTCCTTTTTATTTCTTTTTTTGTGTTTTGTTTTGATAATATAGCTATTGGGATAGATGTCCAAGAGCTAAATGACAGCCCAACAGCTTTATTTGCACAAGCAGACCATTATGACTGTTACCATAAAGTCCCATTTGGTAGTTGTATATGAAACTTTATTGAAAATTATCAAGGGAGTAAAATCATATACAAAAGACATGGAGATTGAAAGCGAGATGACAAAGAAAGAGGAGATGAGAACTAAGGTGAGAGAGTGAAAAGAGATAAAATAAATAAACAACAAAAACAGATAAGACAGAAGATATACGACAACTAGTAGAAGTCTGCTTCGACATCTGTAGGAGAGATGGGAGGGACAGAAAACAGAGAACATAACAGCAAAAAGCAGACAACAAACAACCAAAGTAAAAATATAAAAAAAACTTTAAGAGCAGTGGGTATCTGTTAGATCTCCATACGAATGGAAGGTAAAACCTATGCTGATTACACAACATTATTCAGGGTGGTATATATCTGTAGTTGCAGCTAAGTATTTAGTATAAGTGTGTATTGGTCTACATCTGGAACCAAACTATATGCATGCATGGGCAAGCTTGCCAAAAGCTGATAGGTTGGAAAACACAAATTTACCTTCATCCAGACACATTCACACAATCCCACCCTTACACCCATACGAACATGTACAAGCACTCAACGGTGCATACACTAAGGATATTCTTACACAGATATTCTTCAGGTAGTCTGGTAAGATTTATCTGGAAGCAGCAAAACACAGAAAAAATTTTAATCTTCAGGTAAAAAGATGAGAAACAAATCTAGCTAGTAATACAAGATAAATTAGAGACATGAGAAGAGGATGAGAGACTACTGGCAACGTTAATCATCCAGTGCTGAGTCTAACCTCTATCTATACCCTTCTTTATCCCCAACACTCTTATGAGGCTAATGAGTTCCACCTGCACTCGCTGCTCTGACTCTCCAAAAGAGATACTCTCTGGAACAGCTGCTTTACTCATACTCACATAAATACCCCATTCCATTCATTTCTAACCCATTTCTAAAGCCTAAACTGTGACTGTTTCCCTAAAACTAAAAATTACAGGTTAACACCTAACCCCAACCTAAACTCACTTCACATCTCAGTTCTAAACTAAAGACATAACCATAAAACACAATTTCTACCCATTTGTGTAGAGCCACTATTAGAGAACTTCAGTGGATGGGGTAAAAAGCTTGTAGGCAGATCACAAGAAGAAGTACTGATACTCTTAATCTTCCAAAATCACATTCCTTAGATGTGGAATTTTTAACACTTTTCAATAACATATTTAAATGTGATTTTGCAAACACTCGTGTTTTATACGCACTTCCTGGCCATATGATAAGCACATCTACAGAGTCCAGTGAGTTATGTGATGGCTATTTTATGTCAGTCTGAGTCCCATATAAGGCATCTAAACATGGTGGCAATTGTCCATGTACTGAGTTGTGCTATGCAAAAAAACTTGCCTTGCCTTGACTTGCTTTATGTACTTCGGTCCAATTGTACAATAATGGCATAGCATGTCTGCCTAGTAACAATAGACACTGTCTCAACGCACTAAAGGCATTTGCCATTTTTCCTCAGCTGCTGCCACTTGATAAATACAAAGTTATGGTGGTCTCCATCATCTTTGTCCCTCAGGATGCAGTGCTTTACTCAGGGCTACGAGAGAGGACCTAAATATGTGAACATTTTCTCTCCATTTGCTGTCCACCATAATCCCACTCACAAAGTTCTACCAACTGCTAGTCCTGCCAAGCCAAATCCCTTTACCAGCGCCCTTTGGTTTATTACCGGGCTCTTGGCACCACGACACCCTAGGCCAGAGAAAAATGATCAATATCTTCTGAGCTTTGGCGGCGTGTCATGGACATATGGGTAAAGAGTGGTATGTAGTTGACCACTGGTCACCACCTGGAGGTGAGTTGGATGTTTTGGAAGTGGAGGAAGCCAGATAGACTTGGCAGGCTAAAGCAAGTATTGAGTGTATGCTGAGAATGTCTGTTGGCGCCCTCAATGAGGGAAGTCATGAGCGTTTTCCACAGGGGCTGATCTTCAAGACTCCAAATAAGAGGCGCTAAATTGCACATGCAATTTTTTTTATATATTTGCAATAAATACAGGTGATCTACAAAAATAGCTGCACAAACCTTAAGACCTGCAAACTAATTTCCTCCCCAACCAATACAAATGGGATTAAGAACTGTTCCAATCTCTCTCCATTAAAAAAGCCAGTAAGTAAATAGGTTTCTAATGTTGTTAAGGTTGACAAAAAGAAATAAAGCCAGGCTTAATGACTTTCTTCAGTCAAATATGTACTTATTATATTGGCTCAAAACATACTTATTTTAACATATTTAATCTCAGCTAAATAAAAAACAAAATTAGTTGTTATGAAAAAGTATAAAGAGGATTGCACCATTTCTTTTTTCTACTTTTTGTCAGAGGAAGCTTGTGTGCTACCAGTGATAGATGTACCAAAGGTTAAAAAATATAGTTCCGTTTCATGTTGTGCTTATTTCTAATGCACATTTCTTTTCTCTTATTCAGACTGAATTATTAAAAGACAACTGATTTATTTTCTTAATAAAAACAATGTTACTGAGCATAATAGAAAATGATTTAATCAGAATAAAACAATATAAAAAGATGAAACAAGACAGAAAAACTCAGCAAATGCAGGCTCTAACTAATCAGAAAGCAGCTGAGTGTAGAAAAAAATTGAGCCACAATTTTAACGGCTGCCACATATTGGGAAATGCAACCTAAACATCATAGCAGCTATATATAGAAAATGTGTTAATGACATCACACTCAAGCACACATTTGAACATGTTGTGCATTTTAATCGTCTCACCGTTTGAAGTAACTCAAAGTGAATATGTGATTTGTCAATTGATTCTTTTGCTCCCAGGCTATGAATAAAATGCTTTAATTATTTATGTTCTGACGTCAGATGTTCGCTTGAATGTTGTATGTGCTGCAGACCTCTTTCTTCGGGGAAGCTATATCCCCCTCACCCCCTGCTCTCAACCCAGCATCCCCCCCTACCATATCCAACATCCCTCCCTCAGCAGACGCCCTCCCACCCACCCACCCAACCTGATGAATGTACCGGTCAAAAAGAAGACTTGAACAAGTTGATTTCAGGTAACAGACATGAACTGATGCAAAAAATTAATTCTGCATCTCTGTATCTGCTACTCCTCCCTAGGATCTGCTGCAGTTGTATTCACAACAGGCTTATTCATGCCAAGTCGGCTGAGCACTGGTACTCTGCAGATAGACAAGGTATTGTTAAATGCAACAAACAAAAATAGGGTAAATAAAATCAATTAGATTAACAAATGTCTATGTTCCCTTTAGAGGGTATTCATTTTCTTACCTGCAAAAAATAACTCTCATAATCTCCATTTTGATAAAAGAGAAACAACATGTTAAAGCAAATATCTGTTACATTAAAACACCTTCAGGTTCAAACATGTCAACACATTTCATGCAAAGCGACTTTATAAACCTTTAAACTAATTTTACAATTGCATGGATGGCTTAATTACATATCAAATTCTTGTTTGTTTACACTAAAGACTGCTGCAGGTCACTATTTGTTTCCCCTTTTTAATTCCCCAAATCTCCTTCCCATGTTAAATATACATGCTAAGTAAAGAAATCAATCATAAAGCAGTAAAAATGATGGACGGTTCCAGTAAAGATTTTCCAAACCATGTTTATTAAAATATCCAGACTTAATAAGTTCAAAATGCTTCTCTTTGCTTTAGTTTTCCAACAATAAACTTGAATAGTTTTCTTACCATCCTCTTCATAGCAAAATATACTTGGATCTTTCCCTAGCTGCTTTTGACACTTTCACTGTTGTTTATTTTTCAGAGGTTTTTCTATCATTATAGAAATAAGAAAGTTAGGTGAGTCATGATTTTAATTGTAGGATTATGGTCCTGCAGTAAACAATGAGTCTGCAACTTTGACTTGAGCATAGGTTTGGTTGGAAAAAAAAAGTCTTCACTCTTAAATTGGATCCATACTCCAATGGCTCAAGACTTGGCTTGTCTTGGATTTGAGTCTCATGAACTGTTTTTATGTAAGTTGTAGGAAAAATAAACTTAATAAAAGTGTTGCTTTATCCTAATAGTTTAATAGAATAGAATAGTACCATACCATATGATGATTAAAAAGCTTGTTAAATTGGAACGTTAAGGACACTTGAGCCAGAGCAGAAGTGTATCAGCGGTGCCCATGATTAGTCCTTTCTGAATAGAGCTGAAAGTAAGAAAGGAGATCAGGAAGGGGAAGCGGTATGCGTCCCATCGATAGTTCATTTAGCATAGGGACCTTTCAACAGTCCTATCAACAGCATCGGAGCTATATGGTTTATCACAATTCTTTCAATTCTTTATATAGGATGGGTACAGCACATCTCAAAGAATTTAACAAATATACATTATTTCGTGGCATGCTGTGTTTGACAAATGCAAGTATATACATCTTCTTTTGTTTGGGGTTTATAATGGCAAGCTTTACTGTATTTGTGTCACTTTTGTCTTTTCCTGAAGACTCCAGTCACAATCATCTTTTATGTGCATGTCTTTCTCATAAGGATGTTCTTAAGGCTAAAGACTATTGTTGTGGGGAAAAAAATCAATCTCCTATTATTCCCTATTACATATATTGATTTATTACAATTACTTCTAAAAGTTTTCACTCGTGTCTTTCCATCTGCAAGGCCACACATTGTATGGCTGAGATGTTGTTTGGGACAAGAAATAATCTGTCCATGAAAAGCCAGTTTTCTTTCTCAGGGTTTATTTCTAACATTTTACTTGCTTCTCCAGATTGTCTGCAATGTGTTTTGGTTCTGAAAACCTACACAGCCTTTCTCAGACTTTAAATTAGGGAGAATAAGCTGTGTCTAATCAGAACAGGACTGAACATGGTTATGATTTGTCTTGTTCTCACTTCTTTGCAAAGAAAGAAAGAAATGCCGACTGAGTGAATATCCATCAATCTTCTTCATTTAACTAGATACCTAATACTTTTTTCACATGACACTATCCTGATTCATTCCAGCACTGGGGTTTCTTTCCTGCTCTAACTGATGCCCCTATGAAAGGTAATATAAAAGGGATAGGAGCTAAGAACAGGTTATAGGAGCTAGATTTTGACGTATTCAGAAACAGTCTTTGTCATAACCATTGAACTATATGCAGGGTTTTGGTGTTTGTTAGGTGCTTCTCCATTTTTCTTCTATCCACTGTGCACTTATCTCTGAAAATGCCTGGTTCTACTCCGTTGGCTATCTCTACCTTACCTGCCTCTCCACCCTCCACATCTGTCTGGATCAACAAAAACCTGCGAGTAAACAGTAAAGAGATTCAGCAATAGCGATCACATTCCCTGTCAACCTCAGTCTCGGTTGTTAACTCACCTCCTGCAGGAAATCCTCTGTTCAATCCTGTTAGATCACCTCTTTCCTTCTGTGAACTCCTTTTATCTCTACTGCGTCGTACCCATCTTGTTTCCCCTTCATACCTAGATACCCGTCTAGATCACCGCAAACACTTTATCAATAAAAGTTTTGTTGATTCCCAAGGCACCAGTGGGAATCTTTGAAAACCAGGTCCCTATTGTGCACTAGTTTCACACTGAAGGAGCTCTCCAGCAACATGCAGCTTCATGCATTGGTTTGAAGACATTCTTTCTAGAGTCCTTGTGCCTCCCATCTGCACTAGGATATGCAGTCTGTGATGCTGGCAATTTCCTCCCCACGAGGTGCACTGAGCTTATCTCACACAGAGAAGCCAAAACAGTCTTTCAGTCGTTCCTTAGTCTCCAGATTATGCTTATACTATACATGTCACAGAGCACAAGGAATAAGTCCAGAATTATCGGGTTCTATTTAACAGGAGGAGTGAATTCTGCATGTCAGTGTAATAAGCTGGGTTTCCTCAAAGGATCATAACCTAGTATTTTACACATACAATCCTTCTAAAATTATATTTGACATAAAGTTTATCATTTTCAGGATGAAAAAATAAATAGACCTCATTCTGACCCCTTTTGAAACCCCCTTTTTTCTCAGGAGGCTAAGCACGACGATTTACGCGTTCATGGAGATGTAGCTTCAGCGCCATGTGGATGTTCATTTGAATTCTGCTCATTTATTTGGATGTAGCCCTACCAACATTTGCAGTTTGCCAAGGTTCATTTACCATTGTTTCACGTTCTTCTTTACAATAGGTTAAAAGTTACACATGCAGCAACACTAACCGACTACCAGCAGGTAAGTCTCTTATGGTTAGAATGGCCCCTTTTGGTGGAATAGACACAGGCGATAGAAAGTCAAGCTAATGATAACAGCCTTCCAGAAAGGACTTAAATACAGAAGAGGGACCAAAGTTGCATTCTTGTGGAGTTTTCTGGTTTGAATAATGAGCCCACACAACAACGACAAAAAAAAACACTCTCAGGTGATGACTCCTTTAAGAGAAAAACATTTAGGATTATCTCTCTGTATAATTTGATTGAATCAACTCTTTAAAGTGCCCTCAAATAACGTGCGTTGTAGTTGGTGCTATACAAATAAACTGGATTAAAATAAACTGAATGCAGTGCATTGAAGTTTCTATCAAAATCTGCTGTTGCTCTTCTCTTGAAATCAACCCTGCATCAAAATAAGTCATTTGGATTCCAACAAAACAACTTTACTCAGCCTCACCAGCTTATTCTGTTGCTGTTAAGCCAGCCTCATCATAAAGGCATTCCAAATTTGAGCTATTTCTATAATAAGAGCTATTTCTGTTAGATGTTAGAAGGCACTTGATAATATACTACATCAGTAAATAATATTAGATATCAAATTAACTTTATATGACGAATATCTAAGGAAACATTAGGTTCCAAAACTATGAGCAAACAACTTTTGTACAAATGGTATCAGGGCAACAAAGCAGCTCTTTGTGGATGGAGGGTGAGTTGTTGCTTTAAATGAGGCCAAGGATTTTTATTTACTTCACCGTGAGCTAAATGAGATATAGTTTCTTGCTAATGGAAGCACTCTGTGCCATTTTTTTATTCTGAATGATGAGCAACACTTTCTGTCTAGCTAGTATGCAGGTGAGTGTACTGTTCAAAGTCTTTATGTCCTCTTTTGGTAGATTTTCTTCAACAGGCACTGTGGACAATGCTTTGATATTCATATACATTTAGTTGATAAAGAACAAAGCAGCCAAAGAAGAAATATTTATCTCAATAACATAATTACTTTAAATAATGAAAAAAGGGTTACTGCTAGGGAGGAAACTGTTCAATAAAAATTGTGGTTGTTTTAGAAGATTATCACAGCATTGTACTACATCTAGTTCATAGCTGAAAAAAATCAGAGAAACTCAACATTCAGAAAAGGTTCAGCTTTAAAAACACCCTAAAAATGCTAATAAACAAAGTTTGAATCTGTTACGACTAAATGAGTAAGAACTTCTAGCCTTCATCTTTGAAAAGAATAATTTTACATTTTCATAAGGGTATTGACACTAATTTACATTTAAGATCTAAAAATCATTTCTTTATCGCTTAAGCTTGAAATGAAAAATCATGAGGCTAATTTAAAACAACACAAATCTGATTATTTTGGTGCCACCTATAAGTTATACCTGACTATGAATCAACCTGAAATAAAAATGAGATCTTCCTGTGCATTAATGTTCTGTTACTAGTTTTTCAACATGTTTTAATTACTTAGTTTGCAAGTAAAATCTGCAAGGTGTAACTGTATACGCTTTGTCAGGTTAATAGATTTTAATTTAAAGGGCTATGTTTTATTACTAAATAATTAACCCTTAAGGGTTTAGAAGTGATGACAGTAAAAGTCCCCCACATGTTGTTAATCGCTTCATTATCAGTCAGTGCTGTTTGGGTAAAAGCTGCTGGGAAATGCCCCCAGGGGAAAGGTAATCGATGGAGGTTTATGGGGTACATTTTGTCTGAGCGGTTTGACTAAATTATTTTAAGCGTTGTTCTGCTGGTGATGGGTGAATCATCCCTGCACAGATCCATCACCAGCAGTATATTCTGCATTAATAAGCTCCTCATCAACATAAACCTTCACCACAGATGCATCTACTTTCTTAAAAGATCCTGGTTTGTTGCCTGGCTAATAGTGCAGAGCAAAGGTGCAATTCATTGTGGTTGCACCACTAAACTGTTTGTTGTCTAAACGCAGTTGGAGTAAAAATATATGTAGAAACTGTCAGCAAATCTTTAAAATATCCGTTTTTACACACATTGTTTGTTGATGATGGTGCAGCTTTTGTTATTTATACGTTTTATTTAGCACCTTCGCCCTCCAACCATTATTTTTTTAAAAAGCACACTCCCCCCTAATTAGAAATAAAACATTTAAACCATGACAAAGTGTGCAGAGGGAGACAAAGACAGACAGGCAGAGCTGGGACTGGCGTATGCCATGGATGTGAAGAGATCCTCTTGAGGAGGTGGAGGGATGGAAGGAGGCAGAGGCACATTGAGGCAGATGCAGAGAAATGTGAGAGGGTGTTAGTGAGACTGGTGATGACGCGCTCATGGCTGCGGAGAGCTGGCGAGGCCGCGGCCCTGGCTCTGACTCACCTCATCCCCACGGGGCCTCCTGGTTGACGTCACTCAGTGTGTGCTGTGGCATTTCTCTGCTTCAACTTCTTTGTGCGCAGGAGCCACACTTAAGCCTTTCTCATATCAGAGAAACTGAAAATAATAAGTATGTATGTATGTAAGCATGTATGTATTTGTCTGTCTGTCTGACTCCATCATCTGCTTCTGAGACCTTAAAAATGTAATCTTTTAAGTTATCTTTTCCTCTGATCCGATGAATCTAGTTGCTTTCACATTTTCGGTAGTGAAAAAAAAAAAATAGCCACCTTCAACACTTATTGTGAGCTCTCCATTGTCTCTGAATTGTGGCTGTGTATATGAAGGTGATACTTTAGGATCAAAGACAGGGGTAAGAATACCCAAATTAAAGAAAAACAGTAAAATTTGTTGGAATCCAAACCAATTAAGTATAACCAGTATGTAATATCCATCGTGTTTTTATTATTATATATATTATCTCTGTAGAACCAGCTTCCTCTCTCATAGTAGATTACTTAGTATATGTCTGCTTTAAATGTGAATTTAGTCTGGTTTGGTTACAATGTTTTCTTAATAATGACGTTAAAATATTGCCAAATATTCATCAGACATTATTAAGTTTTCGTGGTTTACAACATCAGTGTATAAGCAGTATGGAAGAAAGCGGCGCCAGCGGAACCATAAAAATGGTGTTGAGTAAATTAGTCTGACACTTGGTGGTGGGCAGGCAAGACGAGCATTTGAGTAATCAGGGTGATTATGGTGGATGTCATTATTAGTTTGTTGTAGAGTTTTATTGATGGAAATGTAAGTGACTGTGTGGCATTTGCAAGGTTAGATCATCAAGCTTTAATAAGGGATATAATGTGTGTGCTGATAAAGTGATATGAAATATTGTGTTTGGGTTTTTTTTTCAAATGTAAAGGATGGCCACTTCCATTAACCGTGCCCTGCATAAACCATGTTTCCCTAAAAAGGCATTTTTTTGTGACTTTTCCATCATCTTTAGGCATACAAAGAAAATAAATGTCTCAAAAAGAACTTTCTTTTTTTTTCTCATTTCCTCTAATTTGGTCATCATTAGATAAAAACAATTAAAAAGGATAGTGAACCTTAACTAATGCAGCCACCAGTTTTAATATTATGCAGAGTAACAAATACAATGATTTCTATAGCTTCTGTGCCTTCATTAATTTGCTCTTTACCTATTTGAATATTTAGTATTTTATTTTTATCTTTCTTGGTCTATAATTTAGAAGGAATGAAAAAGAATATAAGTGCTGAAAGTGTGTGGCAGTATATGGGTTGAAAAACAAATTAATCCAAAATAGTGGCTTGTCAGCAAGTGTTTGATCAACCCACAAACACATACAACTAAGATTGGCAACATTTTAATGTAGTAACAGCTTTGCACACATCTTAATTGACCTGTTCCAGTTTGTATGATTCTTTACATTAGAATGAATTGAACAGAATAGAATAAAAGCTAACCTTTTTTTAACTCCCCAGTGGGGACATCAGTGTCCCCACTGGGGACATCAGTGTCCCCACTGGGGACAGCAAGTGCAGTACCGATGGATGTAGATATAAAAAATAAAAAAACAAAAGTAAATAAAACAACAACAAGAGACTCTGCTGTTATTTGTGTTTTGAAATTAATACGGACACATTTTGTGTATAGGCTGCACAATGATCTTTTTAGAAGCAGTCATATAGGGAAGTTAAACCGAGAAGTCACTTGTGTTTGGCATACAGCAGGTCTAAAATGAGTGCAGCAATGATGTGTTGATGTTCAGAAACTACACAGCTCTCTGACCAAGGGGGGACACTCCACCCTCACTTCCTACTGTTACACTGGAAGATCCTCACCCACAGATCTGTCCCTGATGTCATACAAACATCTTGAAGAGGGCCACCTGTCAAGAATCAGTCACCACACATGTTTAATGAGCAAATGACACATCTGATGCCAGTTCATTGCCCTTGTCACTGACAAATAACATCCAAAGAAACTATCAAGCAACACTAAGCATATCAGTTTGAGAGATTTATATAATGTTAATAATATAATGTATGTTTTAGCATAATCAGTGGGGGTTTCACTGGATTTTCATCATCACAGTATCCCATCCTACTCATTAAAACATTTCATTCTGTAGTGTTGTGTGTAAGATCATAGATTGTTCATTACAAACACAAAGCAGTTTTGAGCAGACTAATTGCTAAATGGTCAAAACATTGCTTGTTACATCCTGGAAGAATAAGTAGGGTTTGTATCTTGAAACAGGAGACTTATCAGTGGCAAGCATCATAGAGATTGTCTTTGTTTTTTAGTTTTGGTGACTTGTGAAATCCCTCTCAGTAAAAGAGGTGGTTAATTTTTGCCTTGTCAACTTGTAATTATTTCAACAGGGACAAATGCTTATAATTCTGAACAAGTTACATTAAAAGATAGGTCATGCTTTTTTTGTTTATCAGTTTAAAGGGTATCAAAGGTATTGAGGCAGTATTAGTCTAAGCCACTAAAGCCCATGTCTGTTTTATGTGCGGTGTGAGGATGTTGGAGGTGATTGCTTCTAGTTTAAAACCTCCTTGCCAGTAAGTGTCACAGTCAGACTCACTCTGTCTCATTCTGCAATGTTTGCCACCCTGTTGGCAGGTTCTCCATTGCCAATGCTAACCTTTGGTTAATGTTCAAAAAAAAAAAAAAAAAAAAAAAAATAAATGCAGTTATATCATAGATGTGCATCAGGATCCTGTGAAACAGAAGTCTAGAAGGTTCAGAGCTCATGTCAGTAGCTTTAAAAACTTTCATT
>JAUZNJ010070137.1:12173-25838 GCA_034780135.1 Jordanella pulchra
AAAAAAAAAAAAAAAAAAAAAAAAGAAATGCAACCAACTCCTTTTTTTAAATATATTTTGGTTTGTTACCAATGGCTGCTCACACCGAGCTGGGTTCTCAGTGTGCTTGAGAATTATATCTGCTAAACAGGAAGTAGTCTGTAGACTGTTGCTACATTCACTCAGTGTGATAGATTTTTGCAAAGTTATTAATGTCATGTTTGGGTTCTATAGGAATAGCCCACATGCAGAACACCACAGGAGAAAAAGGTCAGTTAAATGATTTTTTTTGAAAATAATGCTGAACTCTTAAACAAATCTTCGGATAAAGTCTCTATTTTCTTGAGAGAGGAATAAACGGTATCTCATCACACAAAGCGGAACAGTTGGAGGGGGTCTGCATTCATGAAGCTCAGAACTTCAGGGCGCAGAGGTTAAAGGGAAAAAACAGTCTTACTTTGTGAATCAAGGTAATAGGTCCTAGGGGGGTTCTTGCCAGGTAGGTTGACTTGACTGAAGAAAGATCCTTCTGGGTAGGAGTTTTGTTCTACTTGAAAGATATTTCTGGCTGAGAAGGGAGTAGGCTTTGACAGGGGTGGGGGCAGAACTCCCAGACTGAGGCATAAGATCAACTGGAATGGAGCGACTTGGTTTGGGCAACCAGTGAGAATCTTCCAAGGCGTCTCTGAAAAATTGGCGTGGCACCCAGATCAGATGTCCACTTGAAAACTCCAGTATATCTCTGGAAAAGAACAGTTCCTGGAGAGGACGACAACAAAGAAATTAACAGAGATTTCAAACTCAAGAAAAACTCAGGGCTTACTCTGGAGGGCGCTGGAAACCATTGAAGGCAAACACTCATGCGTTCATGTGTTCGTAGATTGGCTCTTTTAAGTCTCTCTGCTGATGAGAAGATGGGAAGCAGCTGTGCTTCCCAAAGCTGCTCAGCCTAGGCTCTGGCTCAACCAAGTGTCCGTAAAAAGAAAAGAAGACGAACCCCAACAGAAAAACAAAAACCCATGAACCTGACAAATGATACAATTAATGATTCAACCTTTGGCTGTACTACATGCTTGCCCAGGAGAAGTAAAAAGGGTACGTCAGTGATTAAATTCAATCTTCTGAGTTTCTGTGGAAGTAGAACTTTCAACCATTTTTTAATCAATAATAAACGTAACTTTTCTGCATCGCTTCATAACTAGTAACATGTACTGTTTGAATTTATGTTCATAATTTTGAATATAACAAATAGGCTTAAATAGGAGGCAACCAGACTTGTGCTTAGGTTTTTCTGCTTTTTCGGATGATTTCACAGGCAGAATTTGAATATGTCTTTGTGTCATGATTCTGGTCACCAGCTCTGTTCTGATTACTTAATCATCTCCATCTGCTCAGCTTCTTTACTCCTCATTAGAACTCATTATCTCCACCTGTGCCTCTGCCTTCATAAGCTAGATCAGATCAGACGCTGGTGCCAGATTTTTTGTCATTCTCATGGTGAGCCTTTCCAGCTTTTTCTGGTTCTGCCTATCTGTTGTGACCTGAATTGTCCCTGGTTGGGAATTGATAAGATTTTCATGATTCCGATTCCCTCATCGATTCTTTGAAACGATTCAATTCCTTATCGATTTTCTTATGGATTCAGATGAAAATGAATGAGTGTATCTGTTTATGTGAAGAAAAATATTTTAATTAGACAATCTGACAACAGCCTCACATTCACATACCGCAATTCAGTGGCCTCTACTGTAGAAAATGATTGCAAAGCGCCTTGTTGCCACATTTGTCTTCTGTAAAGTGAAGCCAAACTTTCGACCGCTTTACCTGACAGAGCGCCAGTTTGTTTTGCTTTTCTAGACTTACATCGGGTTACTTGCTTACTGAATGCCGTTTGCGTAACTTGCGTAAAAAACGTGACGTAGGCCGTGCAGGTGGCGCAGCGGTTAGCGCACACAACCCAGGTATGGAGGCCTTAGTCCTCGAATCCGGCTTGTGGTCCTTTCCTGCATGTCTCTGTTTTTGGATCGTTTTTCAAGTAACACCATAATGAATGTAACTGGGCCGAATGTATACACCAAACTTGGTTCAGACAAAGACTAAAAACAAAACTAATCCAGTTTTAATGTCCTTCATAACTCTGTAGCTGTCAGGTCCTAATTTGCGAACAGCCTATCAACATATCTTTTATACAAAAAAATCAATGAACACACTGATAGTATATGGTAAGAACAGAAGCTACCACCTCATCCAATGTGTATCTTAATATTAACCTTTGTTTATATACAATGATCAAATCATTATTTTAAGGCAGAAACTGGTTTGTTTATAAGACGGTTCTAGATGCTCAAAATATTGAACATAATTAAAACACCTTACCAATGAGACCCTGGTTGATTATTATCATAAAGTCACAAAATTACCAGGCTTGATGTGTGAGCGAATAACAAGGATCAGTGTTTACACTGTTGCTGTAATTTCCTTAAGCCAACACTGCACGTACTGATAACCATAAAAAGAAATGGTGCTCATTGAAGGCTTGAGTGATAGTGTCCTGTATTCCTGAGTAAATTAGACAACACAAACTCCATCAATTCGACCCCAGGGTGACTGTTCAGCATGTGACCTCTGTTTCACTGTTGTTGTGAAGAGTGGAGCCTCTCTAAGAGCCAAATGGACGACTGCTGGGAATATTACAGGCTTGTACTCAGACAGGCAATTTTCACCAGGGTGAAATAATGGCAGCAAATGGAGGGGAGGAAAGATTTACTCATATACTGCACACCTACTTGGAGGGTGGTGATTTCACTCTGCTATCAAACCATCCTGTGTATTGGCTGATTGGTGCTGATTACAGATAGATACTGGTTTTTAAATGTCACTAAAATCGCAATAATAATGAATCTAAAAAATACATTTGTTGATATGCAAATGCAGTGGACCAAGAAGCTAAAATTTGAAGGTGAAAAGTATAAAGAGAAGTGTTTCAGACAACAAAAGGTAAATCAGATACTCTACTACGGTTTATCTTAAAAGAAATAAACAAAACAAAATAGCTTGATAAATCTGGTTATCAGAAAGCAAGAGTTCTACCTTGTTATTTATTTATTTAAAACCTTTAAAACAACCGTGATGTTAAAGAGTAAAATACAACACCATAAGAATTTATTCATAGACTCGTGAAAAGACATGAGACATGACATAGTCTCTATCTTCTACAATGGAGCCTGTCACTTTTCATATATACGTCTATATTTAAAGCCTGTAAAATAGCCCATGGTATATTACCACCAGATGCAAACATTTTGTGTTATATTTTATTCTTTACAATGGTAGGGCTTGCCAATATATTTTACAAGCATTTTTCACTTCAAGCTCGTTTTTAGTTGCCTTTTTAATTCCAGCGAACTCCCAGTGAAGCTGATTGAAATAAAAGAAAGTTTTTAAAGTTAATCCTTTCATTCATTTTATTTATTTTTTTGTGTGTGTGAAATGCATTGGAGGAAATGGTTAATCAGATCTGGTATGAAAAAGTCTGAGATATTTTAAAGTCACATCGCCAAGGCATATCCTAATTACAATTGCAGCTCAAAAGTTGGCATAGACCACTCTGGTCGGAGCCTATATGTATAAAAAAAATGATGGGAGCATTTAGAGTCAGATCCAAGTGTGTGTTTTCTAAAATCAAAAAACAGAGGGCCGATGAAACAAACTTCAAACTTTGGGCCAAAATTCTTCAAAATAACTGTAATAAATCATATTAATGCAGTATCATCATCTGATCTTTTCTTTCTTTAGTCTTTGTTCTGTTTTTTAGGTTTTTGTGTTGATTAATGATGTTTGAGGACTCTAATGTGGACATGTCAGAGTCCAATAAAAGAACAAAATCAAAATTAGATGAAGTCTTTCTAAACAAAAAGGTACAGAATTGAACACAGGAATTCACACATGACATGGAAAAGATAAATAATAAGTCTTAAGATATAACATTTGGACATTAACAGAACATTTGTAAAAAATTGCAAAAACATGGAAATTACACACAGGAGACTGTGATTATTACATTAGAGAAAAACAAGAAAACGTGCAGCAAGAATCAAATAAAAACACAAAACTCTTCAGTTCATAAACATTATGTGCAAAACATAAAAACAATACATCTGTCAAAAACACTCCAAAAACATTTGAAAAAGTATGTTGTTGTCAGCTTGAGACTTTGGGTGTTAAGCAGCTTCCAGTCTCTTTAAATTTGAGTCTGGAAACAGAACAAAGAGGCATCAGATAACCTTCCCAGTTGATCTGAAAAATTATCAAATTGTTAAGCCAAAGTACAGTATTGGGCCTTGGTTACACTGCAGCATCATAGCAAATTTTCACAACAGGATGCACTATCCATTAGACCTGCAGGCCTCTTAAAAAACATTCAAACAGCAACAAATTTTGTGTTTTGATATGAGATATCCTTTTATAGCAGCTGGAGAAGTTGTGATGGGCAGGTAGCTGGAGAGGGAATGAAGATGTGGCCTGAATGAGTTTTTCATTTTCTGAAATTCAAACACTTTTCTGTCTGTCAGAGGGCTAGTCTCCAAATGATGCATGCCTTTTCTTAACACTGAGAGCTAATGGTCACAGTACTTCACTCTCTTCTGTCTGCCACAAGTAGAGAAATAACAGAATACTGCTGTCAGGGCAGGATGAATATCAAGAGGAAATGCGTCGTCGTTCATTTTGAGAGTTTTGTAATATTGCCTCATGCTTTAGCCAGTGAGTTATTTTTCTGTCAGCAGCTGGCTTTTTGTTATAATAAATCTCCTCTAGTTATATTTTTGACTTTTAAAATCTAAACAGATGACTCCCCAAAGCTGTTAAATAAAAATATATTTCAATCATTTCTAAACAGTCTAGTTTGACTTTTTTTGTACTAAATGACAAAAAAAAGACAATGTAGTTGTGCGATAATAATGATTTGTAAGTAATCAGAAGCTTTGGGGATAACACTTGTTTGATGTATGACACCGATTATAGTTAAAGAAATGTTTGAAAAGGAAAGAACCTGCTGATTATCATACTTTAGTCTTATTATTTAAAACAAGCAAAACTAACTGAGATTTTGCAAACAGTTCTGATAGTGATGCTGTTTATTTATCTTATTTTTTAGGCTCTAGTGGCCTTTATTTTTTTTTTTGCGTTATTTTTCTTTTCAAAGTTTTAACCCTAAGTAAGGCAAATAACAATTCTATTAAATCATACAGTCAGATTGGTTAAAATCTTCTACCTAAGGAAAGGGGATTGCAATGAGTCATTGACTACATTTACAGTCCTTTATTTAAACCCACCTTATTATTATTAGCTTTCAACCTTATTTGCTAGGTTCAATCCTGCACATTTTCTCTAAAGGAGAATAAAATAAAGTTTGGCTGGTATGTACAATGAAAATATGAAACTATACCTTTAAAATGAAAATGAAAAAAATGCACATCACCTTTGTCCTTTGTTCCCTGTAGAATTAAAAAGACAGAAAGAGGTTTAGATTTGACTTTGTTATATAGGATCTATGTGGTTTGGACACAGTTGGAGCTTAGGGTGTTAAAAAGAAAAACATCAATATGAAACAGCTGCAAAATGTTTGGTTTCAGGAAGTCAATTTATGGATTAATCTAAAGGTTTAATATTAGCATCACCTTACATTATATTTACTGTTATCTCTAAGTTACAGTTTCCAGGGTGATTGAGAATCATAGTCATAGATCATAGCATACACAATTAGTTATCGTCTTCTCCATCGAGCAACAACTGCAATTTACTTAGAAGACAAGAAGACTTAATTTAAAACAAAGTATATTTGTCCATTCAGAAACTTAATATACACGAGTGTGCTTTTGTCATGAGCAAATCACTGCATGTATGAATAATCAACAAGTCTCACTGGGTAGAAGTAAAAAAAAAAAAAAAATCATACTAAAGCAAAATAGACCAAGCAGCCAGGCATACAGAACTCTAAATTGTCAAAAGGCTCCTTTTAAAAAATGAAGATCATATGTTAGCTTGAGTTCAGGAGCAGGGCCACACCTCAGTCACACCTATAATTACCTTACAGTCTACTTACACAAACCTCACCCATCCATCACAGTTTGATGGATGAGTGAGTTTGATTGTTTTGACCCTACCTCCTCCTCACCCTCAGCAGGGCAATTTTGCATTCCTCATCTCTTCCCTCTTTATGTCTTATCAGCTTTATGTCGTTCCTCACTCCTTTGCATTTTCTTTCATTTTATATGAATTTATATAATACATTTTAAAGTTATTAAGGGGAAAAAAGGTAAAGCTATATATTTTTCTGTCCTGAACTGTAGGTTTATATATATATGCTGCAACATCTCAATCAAATATGAGTCCAGTCTTTGCAATTCAAAAATGTATTCTTTTGTTCTTTGAACATGATGGTTACCTTTGGATTTGATCTGTTGGATAACAAAAGTGCTCTTGAGTTCAGGTCATAAACCAACACTGGAACATTTTTTATCTGTCAATTGTGTACATGTGCTTATCCTTGTAGGGTCATTAGGAGAGGGGCCTCTCTTCAATATCTATTTGAGGAAAAGGTGGATTTGATCCTGCTCAGGTCAAACAGGTCAAGTACAAACAACTCTGCACATTCACACTTACACCTGACGATGGTTTGGAGACACTGGTTTGATGTTAATGTTTCTTCAACTATAGGAGGCAATACCTACCACCAAGCAATGCTTACATCTGGTGAAACTTCATGCAGAAAGGCCCTGGATGTGGTTTGAAACTTGGGCCTATTTGCTTCAAAGCAACATTGCTAAGAACTGTGCCACTGCTCAGTCCCCAAGTCTGCTCCATCCAGATAATCTGCCATTGGGTGTATTTCACGGTTCCATGACTTACGGTAAAACTTTCCAGTCTTAAACAAGAAGAGCAGACCGAGTCTGCTGCTACATTTAATTGTAGGCTTAATATTCTTATTCTTTCTTCTTAAATGCTATGCTAGCTTTATTCCTGATGTAACAGGTGGCAACCCATGTAACTTTGGTCTGATTTATACACAGATTTTACTTCCTTTGGGCTTAAGTGTTGCTTTTTGATAAACATGATGTTTGCCATTGTATTTATTTACATATATATTGGTGTTTTTAACCAGCATAATTTTTGTGCAAATTTTCACCTGGTCACTAGGGCTGGACGATTTGACCTCAATATCACAATGAAATGGACAGTTTAATGATAAACACATAATAAATACTCTGGCTCCTCTATCTGAAAATATTGGTATGTGCAGGAAATGTAACTGATCTATTTTTCATTTATTTACTGACTTGTAGCCGTTCATATTTAAATATTCAAATATGTCTCATTGATTAAAATATAAATGTTTCCTCTCTTAGGAAGAGATTTGCGCAAATTTAAAACATTCTGCACATCTTCACAACAGTGTGGTTGTGCTGTTGGTGATGGAAAGAGGTTGGATGTGTTACTTTGGGTCATTTTTTAGACAAATTTTGTGTTCTGCTGCTCAACATCTATGGTGTAAGTTTTGCACCACTAAATTGAGTTTTCAGTCTGAGGGAGGGAATGAGAACGATGTGAATCATTCAAACTCACGGACACTTGCTCAAAACTTTTGGGCCGAGCCTGCATGCAGCTTCATCTCTGCTTACGCTCGTCTCTATTCCTGCGCTCGCTTGGCTCCACAGGATTAACTGATGCCATTTTGTAAACGGCTGTTAACAAAATGGCACTGGGCTTCTTCTGACTAGATGGGTAGAGTTGCCTGATTCCACACACACTGCAGTGTCTTAAATGGGAAGAGAAACCCCAGCCACCAGCACACACTAGTAAAACACAAAAACGTACTTTATTACTTTTACCATCATGGGAAAATTGTCGTCGGTTATCGTAGTAAATAACGGTAATGGTACACATTCGTTTTATCGCCCAGGCCTACCTGTCACTATCATATTAGTAAATCCTGAGCACTAACCTTAATTGAGCCAAATAATGCCTCCAATGATTTAGAGGGTCTTGGTTCTTTCAGACTCCCTAGAAGTGATATTGTCCCTGTACTCTTGAAAGAGAGATGTGATAGATTACCTACTGTTACATGTTTTCTCATTGTGCTTAACTTGAACACCATAGTCTAAGAAGCAGCTTTTTTAATGCTTATGAGAAATAAAAGGTGTTGGTGACATTGTTTTCTTTCTTCTCTTTACTTGCTTAATTGCTCTTTTTTTATTATTAAATGCTTGTTTGTATTGCTTTTGAGATCTTTCATCAGACAGGTTCATTTGAAGTAACTTCTTGTTTCTACAGATGACTTATAATTTTTAGTTGTGGATAGTAATTGGTGGGAGAAGTTAAGAAACTTCTGTAAATCAAATTTAATTCATTTTTCGAAGGGTTGTTAAGAGTGTAAAACAGAGATATTCAAAGTGTGGCCTGGGTACTAATTTTTGCTCCTTAAACTGTTCTCAAGTAGTTGTACCCAATATCACAGGGTTGGTACAAATAAGAGATTTGTTTTTCAAGTAAAGGCACATATTGCTAATTAATTCAAATAGTTTCAAGTAAGAAAAAGCAATTGTCCCTAAATTATGTTTCCTTTCTTTTTGATTTACCTCCAACTAACACTATGTTCATCTCAGCTCTGCTGGGCTGTTAACCTCTTACCTGGCAATCAAGATGAATTGTTGCAAGATTTGTGAATTCACAAACGCCCGGATACATATCTTGCCAAAAGACAACAGATGCATTAGGCTTGAATACAGAAATGTTTAAAACCAATGAAATGCAGTGAGGCCAGGCTGAAGCAAAACAAACATGACTGTGCCAGAGGTACTACCTGTAGACTCCATTTCTTTCTAGAAAAACAAGTAAAAGGATGCAATTTCTGCCTTTGTGGATGGAAAAGATGTTTGTTTGTTCCTCCTGACCTGACTTTGTAAAAGTATGATTTATCAGCAAACTGCGACTTTTAAAACAAATCAATAATGTGAAAATGCCTAGCTGCCACTGCTGTGATTGGCTAAAAGCTCGACATGGAGGCAGGTACCACTTGGTGATTTAACCAATCAGCTCCAAGAATTGTACTAAATGTCCTTCCTTTTTGCAAAAACTTTTAACAGGTGCTTTCCAGAAGGCTACTGTGTAGAATTCAAATTCAACTACACATATTAATCTGGCTAATAACAGGTTAGTTAACCCCTTCTCCCTCTTGATTTACATAATGTCTTCTATTCTCCGGTCCACTGTGGTGCAAAGCCTGGAGGTTCTTCAGGTAGCATGTGCAGGAACATCTTGCGATAAGACAAATTTATAAGAGTTTAAATTGAGCTTCTCTTAAAGCCGAATTTTGCCAGCATACTGTGCTCCCTTTGCTGCCCTACGGGGGCACTGTAAATTCTCTTATTAATTATAATTGTTGTGCATTTGCTGTGCAGTTTGCAGAAAATTAGGAGTTACTAATGAAAAGAATTACAAGTATCCAAGACTTTCACTTAAAAGCAGGTCTGGATGCTGCGCAATCTGCATTCTGCTGACTTTAAAACTCTGCAAAAAAAACAGCAAATACTTAGAAGGTAAGGGTGGCTCGCATCCTTTTCTAAATAAAAACTAAAAATAAATAAATAAATAAAAAACATTCTTCTTATGGCACATAACCATTTTTAGCTTTACAGTTTTGGCTGATGTGGCAAAATGTTTAGACATGTCTGGTCTATATTATCTATCATTATAGTTTTCATTTAATGTCACACTAGAGTTGTTCAATTTTTGACCAATACTGGGGTTAACTGTTTATTTTGTCTTGGTCCTTACATTTGTAATACAGCAATTTGGGGGTTGGTAAAACATGTTTTTATAGGGTGATCATGCTGCTGAAATAAGAGGACAAGATTTGACTTTCTCTTAGAAATGTATCTTCATTACATCAAATAATGCTTTCCCAGATGGTGCAAATTCTGTTTGTCATGCCCATTAATGCACATATGCTGGCTCTCTAGTGTCAGCTCATAACAAGCTGGATTTCTCTATCATCACCTGAGACAGATTTGTGCCAGCTGTCTGAAAAGATAAAATTTGGTTGCAAACAGCATTTTTAATCACCTACACACCAAAACTTACTGTCCATAACAGTAGCTGGTTAGGATTTAAATGAACATTTTTGATACAAACTGTGTGACCTTGTTTGCTTCTTGAGAACTCTTTAGTCTTTAAAGGTTGACTTCTTGTAGCCTTTGAGACTTTTCCACATATTTACACATAGAGGTGTAATTAAGTTCCCAAATACAAAAAAAGTTAACTTATAACCAAACAACTGTGAAGATAGACCTTTTATAAATGTTTGTAAAACAGATTACATTACAAAAATGCAACATCTGGTAAGAAATTAAAGTTTAATCATATATTAAAGTTTTATCAGGTGCACATGATTTAAAAAAAAATCAGTGATCAGCATTTTGGAGAAGGCTCTCCCTCTTTAAACTTATGTTCCTAACTATAAAAATGAAAGTGAATAATATGGCTAAAAGGTCAAGGAAAGCATTCTCAAATTTCATTTGCTACCCTAAGTAAGACGCTTGTACATGACGGTGAAAAGGCCCCATAGCCTCTATAACTAAAGTCAAAATATTTATCTGTCCTTTTACATCTTGTGCTATTAATGTAGCCATATTTTAACAGGATAAAACACATCTTTGGTCTTTTAGTGGAAAAGGAGGCATAGTGGTGGTGGCAGCATCATTATGTGGGAATACTCTACTGGGAAATGGAAGCTGATCAGAGTTGATGTGAAGATTTAATAGCTTAGGACTTATGAGCACTGATTTCAAATGCATACTTCACTTTTTAGGTTGCAATATTTCTGTAACCACATATGCTTATCATTGCATTATGTAATTTTGTGCAACTTAGTGTTAGTTTATCACATCAAAATGATATCACCTCCCCAGCATGGTTCTGCTGGAGGTTTCTTCCTGTTAAAAATGAGCTATCTCTGAGCTAAATTAGCTATCATTGCCTTTACTTCTTAACCTGAGGGTTGATATTCAAACACCACAAAAAAACATCAAAATTCAACACGTAAGACTACCAATAAAATAATGCAAAACAAAAAAAGTACAAAATGTTCTACTTTCCAATTTAAACAACTTCAAAAATCTATGTTATACACATGCATATATAGTGATTTATTTGTACCAGATTTAAAATTTTTTCATGTATTAATTTCATTGAAATACAGAATAAAATTAAATTTCTCTCTTTACTGAGTTCTAGCTTACAATCCAGCTGGTTACAGCATTAAACAGACAATAATATTCAGAATCCTTATAGTTAATGTTGATATTTTCTCCAAAAATAGCAAAACCTGTTTTCATTTCCAAGCTCATTTGTTTCGACTTGGTGCAACATAAACCAAATGAATCAAATTAAATAGATGTTTTATTCCATTAGAGTTGAATTTAATTGGTAGTTCTGGTCAGATGTTAAACTTTTTCAAATTTCACCTTCTTGTGTAGATGATTAAATCATTAAACATTTTCTGAATGAAGACAATTAGAAAGCTTATATTTTAGTCTCTCTACACATTTCTTTGACCTGCTAACCTCTCTCTGCAAGTCCCCAAATAGTTTAAAAGATGTTGTCAGTGAGTATTTGCAGTTGGCAAAAAATGCCATAAATCTTTTTTTAAAAACCAAAGTTTGTAGAATTGTTAAAACGTTAAAGTTCAGATGCACCTGCACATTTAATGATCTACCTTATCTATATCCTGAATTTACAAAAAACAAAAAAATTCCAGCTCCACAATGCAGACTAATCACCTGAGGGGGTAATAACCTGGTACAGTGAACAGGTTGAAGGAAAGCAAGGCAGGGTTTTTACTTCCTGGACCTGGATTATACAACTCTGAACATGAGTATAGAACAGAGAAAATTGTACTCAAAGGTGAATGATAAAGCTCTAATTTCCTGGGGGCTCTAAATGCAGCAAAAAGTCGTTTGATGGATTAGTGTCAGATATTTAACTTAAAACAAGTATAATTTATAAATTATGATTTTTTTTTATTATCTCAGAATCACAAAGTTGGATTTGGTAAATTCAGACAAAATCCCAAAGAGCTTTAAGTCGAACACCTGAGACCCAAGACACCTAAAGAATAATGCAGCTCTTAGGTTCTGGTCAACACACTGCATCAAAAGCTGCTATGGTCAAGTCCAAGTAGTGGGAAAAAAATGACTCAAAGTAGAACTTGATCTCTCCCAAAATATATTTGACATCCCATTAGAAAGAGGTTTAGCAACTCTGACTATTTATTTAACTGGAAACAATTTAAACTCGTTGGAATCAATAAACGATGAAGTTGCATTTAGGTGAAATAAAATATAATTTATTAATGTAATTTAATCTAATTTGATAGGAATCTAAATACAAACAGTGACCTATTTTATATGCACATTGCCCAACTCCGATCCAAAATATACTTTTGTGAAATAAAAAAAAAAAAACTCACAGATCTACAAATAAATAAATAAAAATCCATGTACTGTATACTACATGCCTTCAGTACTTGGTTAAGGCTTATTTTGCACTATTTACTTCAGCAATGTAAAATTGCATGGAGGCCATCAGTCTGTGGCTCTGCTAAGATATTCAGAAACCCGAGGTTTCTGTAATAGCACCCTTCACCTTGTCTGTATTGGAGGACCTGTTGTTTCTTCTTCCTATCAATACTTCATAGACATTTCAATAAGAAAGGACAAGCAGATAACCCATAGCCACAATGCTGGATATAGATTTCCAGTATGAATACTGAAAACTTCCATGTTCATCTTCTGACACTCCTCAAACACCTGACCTCTGTGAAGAGTTACAATAAAAGAAGGACAAAGTTTTAATCTCCTGATATATCTCACGTTTTCCATCCCACTGATGTCACCAGGAAGGGGCGTAGAAAACTCAGGATACACCTTTATTTCAAATTCGATTCAACAACAGCATATAAATTTAGATGCACTTGAGTATAACTTGCACCACGTAGTTTCCAAGGTAACGACAGGGGTATATTTAGAGAGTACAAAACAGAAAAAGAAGGGAAAAAAGTGTTAATAATCTTGATGAAGCAATTACAATTAGTCAAAGTCAAATAGTAAAGATCAAAACACCTCATCGGCTTACAGTTGAAGGTGAGAGAATACTCAAGAACAACCACCCAGCTCATTTAGCACCACCTCTGACACTTGCGTCATTCAGTATTCAGTGGCATTACTGATTCATATGGCGCAGTAGAGGATGCACTTGGGCTACTCATCAAGGAGATTCGGGGGAACAAATATAGACGTCAATGAAATAAAAAGTATTTGTGTTACTTTTTACATTTTAAGCTTCAGAGCACTGACAACTACAGGTGCCGTCTTAAAGTTTCAATCTGTTACAATGATTCATAGTCAGGGTCACATTGTATTTGAACTATGAGATTTATTATTATTATTTTTGTGTATCATGATATATGATAAGAAGGGATCTATTGATAAGTAAGTGAACAAATGCTTAAATACAAACTCAACTGTTAAAATTATATTTTAAGAATAGGACAGTTCTGGGTGCAGGTATGTAATGACCTATTGCTGTGCCTGGGTTGTAAAATCTCACCCTCCCCTTTAGTCTGCTTGC
>JAUZNJ010070148.1:0-25837 GCA_034780135.1 Jordanella pulchra
GCGACTAGTCGACATGAAATGTAAAAAGTCGCGAGACGTCCTAGAGTCGACTAGTCGACTAATTGATTCAACCCCTAATATATATATATATAAATTTCTTACTTTTTTAATATATTTTGATATGACTTTCATTTTTGTTTGCTTTGCTGTACCATTAGATACAGCTTTGAAATGTGTTTTTTTTATCTCCTGCAGTTTGCATTACACTACTTATTTATCTATTACTTTGGTGAGTTAAGTATTTTTCTTAGGTACTGTCATTTTAAATTAAATCTTTAAAAATGTTATGTGGTCTAAAAGATATGTTGTAATTCAGGTCCAGATGAAATCAGCTTCTACCAAACTTACACAGATAATATTTCATGGTGTGTTGAAACTCCATAACCCCTTGGTGAAAAGGTACGGTTTTGTGAAATTGAATGGACAGAATGAATTAAAAGTTTAGCTCATAGAACTGAACACTTTCTAGAATACTTCCTATCCGGTCGTCAACATCAAGTTTCCTGCAGCTTTTGGACGCGTCTCTGCCTCAACAGGTCCAGTGCAGGACAGTAGACCTTGAAGATGGGTCTGATCTTGAATATACATTTATTTTTTGTTGTTCTATGATTTTGCTTGCATTCCAAAAGCAATACAAATTTCTTAATTCACAAGTTCTTCTCAATAAAAGAAGGTTTAATCAAAAAGTAAATTTATTTTTAAAAAGTGAAACTTATTTTTTTATATATATTTCACAGAAAGATGCATATTTGAGGTCTTTAATTTCCCTGCATTGATACTTATGTAAACTTTCTCTGAAAATTTGGATATACCTTAAGACCGCTAAAAATACAGAAATACATCCCATAAAAGGATTATATTGGACCATACTATACTCCTGTAGATCGGTTAGTTTCATAGCAGTTAGTCCACAAAGCATTGCAGAATAATCAGGCTCTATTACGTCACTGCCTCAATTGTCACCATCTGGCTAAATGATTGTTGGTATATATATAACCTTACTTATCAATATGAAAAGTATTTTTTGTAGCCATATAATGGGACTATATACCTTTAAAACACACTGGACCCAGACCACAAGATATCATGGATTTTCAAATCATAAGTGACTGTAGAAAATTCACACTGGAGCTAAATCCTTCTTGGAATTTATTAAGCTCTATTCCTTTTCCTGAGACCTTGATTTTCAACTAAGGTCTGAAATTCCCTGTTATCTGGAAAGGTAGCCTTTTCTTTACCAAGAAAGAGTGTATTTTTATTCCTTAACCCAAATTCATGGTACATACAGGAGTTGGTTTAAGTCTTTGCAGATAGAACCCAGCTTAAGTCCAAGCCTTGTGAATTTCCCTAAAACCTATTCCTGCAGATTTCTAAGTATTTTTATTGGTTTTAATATATTCATGTTTTCTAAGAAAATGTATTTTGGGTCTTCAATATCAGTAGGTTATAAAAAACAAATAGATATAAATATATATTTTTTAAATAACCTGCTGATATAAATTTACTTTTCTATGATATTTGAATCGATTGCGATTCTCTTGTCCCAGTTCTGCCTTGTTTCTTTTGTTTCCCAAACTGCTATGGAGATTCTATTTAAAATCCAAATAAATCAAAAGTGAAATCCAGAGTGGTGTTTTCTCCTGTTTTTTCTCACTTTCCTTCCATCACCTGCTTTTCTCAAACTCCACCTAACATGTACCTATCTGTGTCCATATGTGCTGCATCCAGGTATCAAGAGGAGTACAGTATGGACTCAACCAATGCCCAGTAAGTTTTTGGGAGCATCATGCTTGCATTGCATGGATTGTGTCCGCAGTGACAACTGGACTGCACCAAAACGTATATGTTGTACAGTTCACGTTAGGTTTTAAATCTTCCATATGGGAGTCATTTTGCATTATTGATGAATGTGACAGATTTTGCACTAGTAATGGAAATTTCTCATATCTTGCTACCTTTTCACCTGTCATATTAGTAATGTTGTGGAGTCCATGGAATTTTGAAATTATTTTGCAGTAAGAGGTGAAAAGGTAGCTTGAGTGTTTCCCATGTATTGACTGAATGTGCACGGCAGTCTTTTCACACTAATATCATTCATCTGAGCAGAGACGTTAAACTCGTAGAAAAACTAAGAGCTACAGCTAGTTTATTTGTTTTTACATTTCTAGCTGAATGGTAAATTTTTACTGCATTCTGATTTACAGCTTCTATAGATAAAATTAATGGAGGTATAGAATGAATGAATTATATTGTTTATGATTTTTGTTTATGCGGACACCTTTGAAACATTGCACTAGGCTATGTTGCAAAAATATATTTGAATATGACATTAGGGCGACTGATTTTCCAATGCATAGTATACAGACTGTACATGAATTATTGCTGCTGTAGTGGTTCCTGCTTGTAAGTTTCCTCATCAGTCTTATAACTGTGCAATGAAGGCTCCACTTGTGCATGTTAAAAACCATGTTAACAAATCCAAGCGGTCTTCACTGAGGAGTACCCTGCATTCTTGCGATTTGTATGTGATTGCATGATTACAAAAAACACTTCAACTTTTTTTGTCAAAGCCAATTAGTATTGTATCGTTATATACTGAATGTGTGAAGAATGGTTTTATAATCCAGTTGGTTTATTAAGAATCAACATTTAAATTAATAATCCGCTTGATATTATTGGAAGACTCAGAGGAGGGTAGTAGTGAATAGAATCAAAAACTAAATCAGTGATGTCCCTCCTGATATATCTTCTATCATAATTGTTTAAAAAAATCATATTAACAATAATCAAAACAATGATAAAAGAAAACATTAAAGAGGGAATTCATATTTGAGTTTTCGATTTCTAAAGTGATCTATTTCTAGAAATAATCTGATGGTTTGAAAGGTTTTTAAGAAGCTTAAATTTTACTTTGATTTTTAAGCCAGTTTTGGAGAAAGAAGAAAAGTGAAATGAAATTTGGAACCAAACTTGACCTGTTATATTTCAAAATAGGTTCTTTTCGATCCAGGAGGAAAGACAATTTAGCTTAGTATGAATTTTGCCACAATTAATACCAGTTGACAGAGAATTTACACAACTTATTTGAAAGGTTGATTAGTCCTCTCTAAACTAAGCAGGAATAGATTTGAAGGTTTAGTCTGTGTCTCTGAACTTACCTGGATGTGTAAGAAGATTACTTAAGAAGGACTAATGCACCAAAAAGAGGTGTACTTGGGCTATTGTGACAGCTACGTCTCATACAACCCACAAAAAAAAGTTCTGTTACTTTTTTCTTAAACTCCCCAAAATATCAGTAATTATTACTTCAATCATGATCGGCTCCACTTTCTTAACATTCCATATTTTCAACCATTTACAGCTTTTGACCAAATTTTAAAAGTTCTTTCGGTGGAAGACACCCCACCCTTGCACGTTTAATGCTTTCCAAAGTCAACAGTTTTAACTGTTTGTGGTGTATTCATGCGGATATTGTATATAGACGTAATGGAAACAGTGGTGCAAACAAACATTTTACAAAGGCTCAATATCATCTTCTCTCCTAGAAACCACAATAATAATAAACAATAAAGTAGCCCGAGCAAGTTAGGAACTGAGATGGAAGGATAGACAGTGTGAGTACAAACACGAGCTACAATTGTTTTTTGAGAATCCTTCCCTTGGCAAAGATTTAACAATGCTCTGAATCTTGCTCCTTCAAATTTCTCTGTCACGGTCAATGCTATGTGAACCTCCTAGCTTGCCATATGTATTAAACTGCTTTAGACACAAGTTCGGAAAAAATCAAAGAAGAATGTCCTTTTAAAAGTACTGTATATATGAAATATTGTTGGGTTTTAGGGCTGTTTTGAAATTAGGCATGTCCATCGTTCAATCGTTACTCTAAATTTCAGGTCAGGGTCTAGTTCAGTTCAACAATAAACTATACAAACACACTAATATCTAATATCTCTTTTAGGCCTACATATATATAAAAAAGTTTCTTCCTTGTAACATTAACATTTTTGCTATCCAGGAATTTGTTGATATGTGCTGCTACAAACCTAAAACCCATCCATCCATCCATCTTCTCCCGCTTCATCCGTCAGGGTTGCAGTTGGCCCCGTGCCTAATTCCGGCAGACAATGGGCGCAAGGTGGGGTACACCCATGATAGGACGCTAGTGTGTCGCAGGGCAACACACAGACACACAAGGACGTACAACCATGCACACACATACTCACACCTTGGGACAATTGAGAGATGCCGGTTAACCTAACAGTCATGTTTTTGGACTGTGGGAGGAATCCGGAGTGCCCGGAGAGAACCCACACATGCACGGGGAGAACATGCAAACTCCATGCAGAAAGACCCAAGGTTGGGATCTAACCCAGAACCTTCTTGCTGCAAGACAGCAGCGCTAACCACTGTGTCACCGTACAGCCCAACCTAAAACCTGTGAACAGAAAATGTAATTTGACCTAGAATGAATTAAGTTTTAGATAGTGTGAATATTTTTCGATATGAAAAATTTTATTCCATCATATATGCTCATTTTATCTTGAAATAATTAATTCATGGACAGTTTGTGTGCCCATCCTTCCTGCGTATTAAACATTAAACATTCTTATAATAATTTACATTTCAAGCTATCTTTCACTCGCAAGATATGAGTTCAAGGGTTTATTAAAGTAAGGGGCTCACAGGAAACTGGGGGTGAGGACCACCTTTTGTTTCTTTTCTTCTCCTCCCCTAATTGTTTGGTCACACCTACAGTATGTTTGTCTCAGTCTTCTCCAGCCCCAGTGAGAACTGAAGAAGCCTCTTGGATGACAGGTGAAACATCCTCTAGAAAACTTCATGTCCAGTTGCCTAAATTAAACTCTCTAAGCTTGACCATGACCTGTATGACTAAAGAACTTCACAGACACTATAAATCAGAAGATCATAAAGAGGTAGGGATGAGACGGATGAAATGAAGGGGAGTGAGGTTGATGGGTTTAAGTGGAGGAAGAGGACTGAAGTGATAACAGTTTGAATGTAGGGGAGGGTGGGGTTGAAAGAATGTAAGATTGCAAAGTTTGGGTGAACTGGGTGTAAGTAGACTGTTGGGCAATTTAAGGTGTGGTCGTGTTCTTGAACCTCCATTAACATTAACTTCTTACAGAAGGTGAGAGACTGACATCCCGCTTTAGCAGTAAGATGCTGAGAAATAAGGTTTTATATCATACATATGTTGGTTAATCATACTTCACCGCCTCTCTTTGAATCACATTCTCGAATTTGCTTCTCCTGATAGGTCATTTATTTTTCAATAGAGAGCAAAACTGTACCATTTCTTCTTTTTTTTTTTCTCAGTAAACCAAGACCCAGCGTTTCAGGGAAACTCTTGTTTGCTTGGTAAATTTGAACCAGATTGGATAAGCATCCAAATTATTTGGCTTTGCTTTAATTTGGATGTCTTCTGGTTGCTGCTGAAATTTGTTGTACCTCTATATTTCTTTACATATTTAGATAATACCACATGGATTTTTGGTTTGTGTAGCAGTTACCCCATGTTGGCATATTTAGTCCATGTTTTACATATTATTTCTATCTTTCAGTGGATTTCCTTCTAGTATTTGGTTCCTATATCATGCTGGTGTACCACTATGTCATATGGCACATAACATATTTAATCTCAGCTTAAATTTGACACTATTTTTGCAACAAAAGTTTTTGGCACTAAACCTCCCACTGATTCTCCCCCTTCGGTGTGCATCAAATGTTTTGTAACCAGCTATGTAAAGCCACAAAGCAATCTACTTGTTGAATTGCTGGTACTAAAAACCCAATGGAATCCATGAATAATCATCACCCTCATCCTTAGCTTTCATAAAGGCTATTGTTATAGACTAAATGAAAAATTATTTTTTTATCTGTAATTACATAGTAGAAGGAAATACTCTGCATGTCGTCTTACTTGTTGCATGTCAAATCACCTCAGACAGAGATACACCTTAGTCACAAAAATAGATGGGCTAAAAATAAAAGCTTCATCCTCATCTTGGTTACCAGTCATGACAATTTATAGGCTGCAGTTATCTCAGTCTTTTTTAGCTTGATGCGATGAGGCAGCTGTCTACACTGCTTGCTTGTGTTGCTAATGAATCATTATGGAACATGCTCTGTTATAAGAAAGGAAACACCAGCTCACTGAGGTTATGAGAAACATTTGGACACTAGATCTCTGCAGCAAACATCCTGCTGTGTTTTAACAAATCGCAGTTCCTCTTGTGACCAATATTAGACTTAGTTATAGTTGTGCTGAAAATAACACTATACCTTGAGGAGATAAAATTTAAAATCTCTGTATTAAGGTTTGATTTATTGTGGTAATTTCCCTAATAGAAATTTGGCCACACATAGCCTATTACATAAGGTATGATATGAAACCTCTGCACCACAGAATACCTCCTTTATTGCACAGCAGGAGCTGTTTCATTTAAGGCATCCCATCTCAGCATGATGGTCAAAGGAACAATACACTGAAAAAGATTCTGGTGCTTGTAATTATTTTTCTGATGTGGTAGTTTGTTATAGCCTATGTTACATAACACCTTACATAACCTTGATGCATTCCCTGTGATGGCAGAAAATGTTTTAAACTGTCTTTTTTGATTAAGGGTAGGATTTATTTATTGTAATCAACCAAAACTTTTGTCATTTTATTTATTTTAATTCTCAAAAGGGTTTGAAAGCAATGTCTAAAGTGTTTCAACATTGAGGAACTTTACTTCAAACTACATAGAACACAATTTAACACTGCTAGAAAGGCTGTGTGATCTCCATGACAATTCAACCTCTTAAGTGCTGTGGCCAATCTGCTGCCATTCAAAAGATCACATCTACAACTATTTCATCAAAATTATATATTTTTCATAAACAATGCAGTGCAGAATGTCTTAGAGTTGTGCATATTTAAAGTATTAATTTAACCCAAAACACAATACATTTGGACAAGTCTAAATATATGAATATTTACAGTACCTCTGGTTACAATACCAACTTTGACAAAAGGATCCTGCACCATTAGGATTAATCACTTGATAGAAGTAGCACGCGATGGAGCTCAGACATTCAACTAAAAAAGCAAGCAATAAGGGTGAACATCAGTGGAGCTTTTTGAGTGTTGGTGCTGTCTTAAGGAAGCAGAGGAGCTTAGAAGCTGTGCAGAGTTTGCCACTTCCCTTCTGAAGAGATAAGCTCAATGTTTGCAAACACAAACCACATCCTGGGTATATTTATGACTACCTTTTAAGCCACTTTCACATAATGTTATAATAATATTAAAGCATCTCTGAATAACCTTTGAGGAGTGGTCATCTTTAGGACCTTTTGAAAATAGCACGTACATAAACACTGACAGCCCTCCGTTCTGCACACTCTTTAACTACAGAGAGTATATATACAGTATATACTCTCATCCACCCTACATACTAGAATTGTACTCTTCTGGACTGAGATGTTTGATTTTTCTCCAGACATCTGTTTGTTGCCCATTTAGCTCAAGTGCTCTGATGACCACAGGCACTACAGTTGCCTTCACCTTTCAGGCTCTTTCTTGTTCTAATTAGAGATATCTCTAATGACACCGTAATTCAAGATATTTTAAATGTATTTTTGGATAGGAGAAGTGTAGTTTTAAATAGTGGAAATTAAATTGTAGATATCCATCCATTATCTCCTGCTTGGTCCGTTAGGGTCGCGGTTTGACCTGTACCTATTGCCAGCAGACAAAGAGCATAAGGCAGGGTACACCCAGGACAAGACGCCAGTCTGTGGCAGGGCAACACATTGACACACAAAGACATACAAGCATCAACACACACACTCACACCTAAGGACAATTGAGAGTCACCAATTTACCTAACAGTCATGTTTTTGGACTGTGGGAGGAAGCCGGAGTACCTGGAGAGAACCCACCCATGCACGGGGAGAACATGCAAAAGCAGAAAGACCCCAGGACAGAACCTAGAACTTTCTTGCTGCAAGACAACAGAGCTACCTACTGCACCACTGTCCAGCCCTTTTAGATATCTTAGAAACAAATAATTAGTAGACAAAATTAAATTAAAGATATCTTGAATTATAATTTTGACTTGTCAAAATTCCCTTTAAGATATCTCTAAATGAATTAGAGACATCTTGAATTATTAAACTTTTTTATTCAAGATATCCTAAATTAACATTCTGACTAGTCAGAATGACATTACTGATATCTTGAATTAGCGTTCTGTCTAGTCAAAACGTCACTGATTTATGTAGCGTTTTGGTGGACAGGGTGTGAGTATGGCAAGCGATTTTAACATGTTTGGACATGGATCGATAGCAGCACTTTCAGCTCCTCTAAGCCGTTTTTTAGTGCTTTGTGTGTTTCGGCAGAAAGTAAATCAGAAATCATTAGCAAATTTCGTAAGCATTCTTCAAGTACATGATTTCCGCGCTCTCTGTATACCCCATACTGAAGAGCTCTTTCAATATTGTGGCATTTTCTTACAATTTTGTCCAAAACTGCCAGTGCCATTGAAGGTACAAGCAACTGTTTGGACGGCTCAGTACAGCCAAAGAGGGGCTGACATGCAATCTCTTAATTAGGATATCTAAAATTGTAATACTGACTAGTCATAATTACGTTACAGATGTGTGATTCTTCCTATGACGAATAAGGTGACGTAATTTGAGATATCTTGAAAGGAATTTCAACTAGTCAAAATAGAATTGAAGCTATATTGAATTACTATTCTTACTAGTCAAAATGTCAATACATATATCTTAAATTAAAATTATGGATTGTGGAAACGTAGTTTTGTCTAATCAAAATGCAGTTTTAGATATCTGCAATGTAATTACAGATACTCAGACGAAACAAAATCTATATTAAAACGTCATGCCATAACAACTGTGGCTTTATGGCAAGAGACAGTAGGGGGAGATAATTGGTAATTATTAATTGATTAATTATAATATTAGTAGTTATTAATTAATAATTATTTGAAAAGAGTAATATTTTTTTTTCATTGTTGTTTTTTATGCTGATTATCAAAAAATTCGGCTGTTTAAAAAACAGTTGCAGCCATGCTCTTTTAGCAGCCCTTTCATGGTCCTCCATTTATTTTCCCCCTCAGGCTACCCATTGCACCTGTTAAACTAATTGACTAGTTTTCACTGAATCATGAGGATTATAAACTTAAGATTAATTTTTTTTAGGTCCTTTTATTCCATTTCTCTCCTGAGGCCTTTAAACTATTTTTGCACAAAAAATACTGTTAAGCTTTACTCCTCAGCTGTTTGTAAAAAATGTTTTTGTTGCTCTCCAAAGAGATAAAAGAACTTTATAACAGAGAAGTCCCTGTTTCCAGATTTCACATTGAAGCATGATATTTTTGGATCCTTGTAGCATTCAGGTCAGAAGATTTTCAGTGATGGTGCATTGCTGATCTTCTATTTACAGACATTTGTTTTGTAACAGACTTATCAGAACCAACCAGAAACAAATATCAGATAACGTGTTTTTTGTTTGACAGGCTGCATGCCATTGTATTTTTTTCTTTACAACTAGTTGTTTCCTTTAAACCTTTACATTGGTCAAAAACTTCATAGGGATATTTGCATTTTTCTGGTAATATTTGATTTTAAATAATGTATTTTAGAATTATTTAGGTTCTTAAAAGGTGGTTATAGGTCTTCCTAAAAGACTATGGAGTATGCACTTTCTAAGTAAATGATATAAAATTAGATCTAAGTCTTAATTAATGACACATGATAGGCCATAGGTCCGAGGTTAGAGCTGAAAAGCTTTTAACTTTGCCTGCTCTTTGTAATTCACTTTATACTTCCTGTATAAATCTCCACTTTATCAGCTTTTTGGGTAATTTAGCTACTTAAGCAAGGTGAATTTAGGTGAATGTTTTGTGAAATACAAAATAACATGCTTTGATCAGAGACTGTAGAATTTCTGGTTTAAAGTTTACTTCAGCTTTTACTCAGGGATCTATTGGTCTCTGTTAGCTTTTAAAAGATGAGTAAATGGTTCAACAGAAATTATATTGCATTAATGTTTTCGTGCTGTAGAGTTAAGATATTTTTGGGGGGGGGGACATTTTTGTTTGATTTGCATTCTCTGAGATCTGTGTATTTGTTAAACATAAGAATTAGCCTCAGTCTGTATACAGCTATTTTTAACATTTTTAATCAGTTGCATTGATGGCCTGTTAATTCATTATAGGCTTCACATACCTCATAGACTTGTAGAATGGTGGCACAAGGTCTTGTGATGCATTTATTACAACTCTATGTGAACACCCTCGACCATTGTTGGCAGTGTTTTGCTTTAGAGAAGTCAAGGAGGCGTTTCTTAAGCAGATGCTGTCTGACTTCTTAAATGTGTATTTAGCTTTTTTATATTTGACATCGTGGCTGGTGTCTCCACATGGCAAGTGATGGTTTGCAGATTTTAGATTCACTTCAGAAAAGACTGTGAGTACTTAAATTGTATTGCTGTGTTTCTTTAGCCACAGGAAGTCATCTGATGATATTTTTTGCCTCCGTTAGAATGCATTACTCGTAAACAAAATAAAAGGCATTGTGCCTAGGAGGGCTTTTTGTCATTGTCTGTGTTCTAGTGCATGTTATGTGAACAAATCCACCCACGCTGGGGTCTGTATAGGTTCAACACATTTCCTTTTAGTTCTGCCTCTTAAAATCTAAAATTGTATCAATGCGGGATTTTGTGAATAATGAGAGGTCTGATGTTGATAATAAAACTTTTTTATTATTATTATTACTATTTGAAGGTGAAAATGCAAACCAAATTGTAAAACTAAATGTTTTGCTAAATTGTAAATTACCCTAAAGTTATAACAGCTCCAGCTCATGTGAACCTGAATATACGTAACAGAAATTAGTACAGTCTTTCCAAATATTTTGGCAAAAACTACTGAAGTTCTCAGATTCACAAGTTCTTTTGTAAAATGGTCACGATTTAAATTCATAAAGATCTCCTAAAAAGACTTTGCAAAATCCCGACTTGACTTATGAATGTTGCTTGAACTAGTCCACAGTATTCCAGTAGTTAGCAGCTAGGGCATCTTTAAAATTCTAGGTGTCAAGCTAATAAAGTCATATAAATAGAATGTGATGTGGTTCACTAGATGCACACAAAACATCCATATCTTTCTATGATCTTGTTATTCAATAGGTAAAACTTGTAACCTATGTCTTCAGTATTTAGATTAGTAGAATTGTGATCTCAGCCTCCTCCCTGACCAGAGATTATTTCTCCTCCATGTTACTCATTTGCACAGGGTGCATCTAAATGTGTAATTTTGTGTGCCAAAGGCTGACTCTGAAATTGTTCTATATAACCAGATACTTTGTGTCTGTGGTCTGGTGGCATAGACTACATACTAATCTGGCTTTAACCCACTAGCAGGTTTAAAGGACAGAGACTGTACAAGCTATGGTCATCACTGGTTGCTAAATGCATATGGAAGAAATTGTTTTAGGAATCAGATTCTCCAATTCCAGCATGATTTATATTGAATGAGGCCAGGGTTAGCTACTAAGCATGTGGTTGTCGAATTTATTCTATGAAATATTTTAGTGCTGCGCTGCAACACAAAACCTCTGGAAATTTGCAACAATAAGAGCACATAGTTCATCAGACATATGAATAACCACAGAGCTGTTTATTTGATGAAACCACTAGATCTTCTCAGTAACACTTAGATAAGCATTTAGGGGACTAAGAAACAAATATATTAAGGATAAAAATATCACTTTGTGATTCCTTACGCTAAGAAGGCGTAACCTAGAGATGAACTTGCCCTGCTGTCTCCAGAGCAAAATACCTGAAAGAGACATCATTTCCCATAACTTCTTATTCAATTATTTTCTGTTCACACTTTTTAAGGCACCTTCTGTAGTAATTAGCCCGATTTGCTTGATTCTTAACCCCACTACAGGTTTTCTACTTTGGATTCATCTTATCATACAAAGTATATGGTTACAAGGATACCATTTGTAACCATCACTACTTACCCTTCTGCTTATTAGTGACAATGAGCCCGTTGCCTTTAGGAAACGAACAATAGGGCAACCTCATTACCTGTAATTATCTAACCATCCCACGGTTCTGTAGCTACATCACTAGTCATCCTAAAGAATAAATTTTTTTTTATCTGTTATGCAGCTTTAAAAAATCTTACTCTGCAATTGCTTTTACAGGGAGAGGCGTATTCTTCAGTATGAACCAGTCTGCTCTGCTCTCATTTGCCTAGATGTGAATAGTAGAGATACTGTAAATATGTTTCAGGTCATACAGTTGGATTAGAACTGCATCCATTAATTATTAAGAGCACATTGGTATAATTAAACCTTGTTTGGAGGCCTGTGCATGAGCTGCACTGGCTGGATTGATTGCTTTAGTAAAGCAATTTAAAACCATTACCTCGCTTTAAACTCAATATGCTTCACGTCATATACATCAAGGTAAGTACACTGTTGCTAAAGTGTTCTTGTGTTGCAAAATGGCTGCATATATACGTAAGCATCAGATATGTTAGGTATGTACATGCTCAAAAGTTTATCAATACAGAGGTGCACTCTGTATTTTTTTGATTATTACTGATCGTTCTGCTAATATCAAAAAATTAAAATAGTTATAAAACGTTCTGATCAGTTTTGTTTGTTTGTTTTTTTGTTTTTTGTTTGAGCTTTCAAGTTAGGCTAAGCCTGGAATCAGAAATTCAGTTTACATTATTTATACTTTGTTCATCACAATATAAAAACATGGACCAAAAGCAACAAAAAGGAGTAGGTCAATAATTATTGTGTTTACTCTCATTATGAGCCAAACTGCAATAAAACTCTTATGCATCTTGTACTGGAGATGGAGTAGCATCCAAACCCCTTTTAATTGCAAACTTATACCATTTCCACCTTATTTTTAAAATCATTTATAAAATACATTGAAGAGTTTTAAATAGAATAAAATGACCAAATGACTGAGAGGGATGGATGTACAGACAGATGACACAAGTAATAGTAGTCATACTGTATAATCGTGTATATATCTTTAAACTTTTGTTTATAAAGTGTAAAATTCATTATTCCAGGTACAGGACTGATCCTAACTTTTTGAATGGCAAAAACCTTTTTTTGCGACTTTATTTTCCTCCATCCATTGGGCTTTGGTGATCTTCTCTACAACAGCTTTTAAACTTTGACAAACCATGCACAATAATTTTGTATTATATTAACAATACTTTCTTGTATTGAGGGGGCGACTGTCTTTACTTCAGCAGCTTGCATACATGTGAGTTTGTCAGGATCGCAGATGACCTCAGGTAGCATTTATTGAATGGTGGTCTTTATAGATCATAAAGATATATGATGGCTAACCTTTTTTTACGGTCCATCATAAATATTTGCTTTAACTTGTGTTTGCACATGGAGTCCACTGGCTTGGCATGTTTGAATGTTTAAATTGAGATTTCCTCATTTCTCCTCCTTCAGGGTGCAGGTAGAGTTTTATGTCAACGAAAACACCTTCAAGGAGAGGCTGAAGCTTTTCTTCATCAAAAACCAAAGGTCAAGTAAGTACATAGTGCAGGAAGCAGCAGCCCCTCTCCAATCATCTTGTAATGAAAATGGTATCATTACTGCATGATATGCTCTGAGCTAAATGAACAAATAACAACATCAATAGGAAATTGAAGGCAGTGATGCCTATTAAGTTATTGTTTGGCTGAGGGGTTTAGTATTACATTTGCTGCCTTGTTCATATGGTTTTGACTGTGCATTTTGTTGCCCGACACTGAGAAGAGTATGTACCATTTACTGACAGGTAGCAGAGCTGCAGCGTTCGTCTGACAGGAAGGAGAGAATCGCTGTTTCTTTTATTGTGGTCTCAGCAATCACACGCCAATGATGTGTTTTGTTGTCTAGCTGTGAAACTGGGCACAATGGAAAGCCCCTGCTGAACAAGCATTATCATATCTTCATTGTTGTTTTCGCCACCTTTTCTTGAAGCCATCAAAGTTAGCCACAAAAAAAAAAAAAAAATATCACAGTTTATGATGTCAGAGCTGCTTGATGGCGTTTTTTAACTGTTTTCTGACTTCATCTGTCAGGACAGATTCAGGAGCCGTAGCTACGGTTGATTCAAATATGTTAATACAGCTAGCACTACCCAATGGATAATGCACACATCTGCATCTAGCTTTAGCTTTAAGCATGTTGTTTTCATTTATGTTGATGAGACTGTTTATGTCATTCTTGGATCATTTCAATTTGTGTCTCATGGGAAGTTATTTGAATGAGTCACCCAGTCTTATCAGAGCTATAGGCTCAGAATAGGAAAAATTCTCCTACACTATTTTTTTTACCCAACTGTCTGCAAAAACCGTGCAGGACATGTTTATACTAATTATATGAGTAGAGTAAAACATAATTTTATAGCAGCAGCTGTAAAGCATAATATACAATATTCTTTGTTGACGTTAATATATTCAGTGTTTTAATAATTGTTATCAGTTTTTCATGTCTTGGTTCCCTCAGATATGTTTTCCTAATCAGATGTGTTTCCGTATTACATTTGACAAAGATTAAACATACAGGTTGGGGGATCTTTGACCATCTCTGTCTGTACAAATCTATAGATTTGCCAGAATTCTTGGTGCTTTCTTATATTCTCCAGTTTTTAGCCCAGTTTAATTTGAATGCTTGCAAATGACTGTGAATCATTTTAAAACTTAAACCTGGATGCATTTTGACAGATTGTTGTCTTGTTGATTGTTACACCTGAAACTTAGTTTTAAACCAAAGGTTACTCCAGAAAAAAAAAACATCTTTTAAAAAGTAACCTGCATTTGATGGTTTTTCAGTTATTTCTTTGAAAAGGAAAGAGAATGTTAATAAACATACATGAACATACATCCATCTTTCTAGTACACATAATAAACCTGTAAAAGAAAAAAAATAAAATCTAACTTATTTAACAATATGTATCTCAGATTAAGGGTTGTAATTTCTGAGTTTTTATGCAAATACAAAAGATATCAAATTTATGTGAGTGAGGAAGGAACTATTTTATTTACAGTAACTTTACCCCCAAATAAATCGTCAATTAGATGTAAGTTAAAGTACTTCAGATGCATATAGGTACAAGATGTTCATATAAATGTTTTTCACTGCTCCACAGGCCTAAGAATTCGATTGTTCAACTTTGCATTGAAGATTCTCACCTGTGTCCTCTACATCGTGAGAGTCAGCCTGGATAACCCCACGGATTACAACAGTGATCAATTGTAAGGTTCATAACCAGCAGTTCCCACTCTCACTTTAAGTAACCTGATATATGTTATATGATATAACTCGTTGCTGCCTCTCATTTAATGAATAGAAAACCCGCAATGGTCACAGAGTTAACTTGAATCTGGGAAAAGCAAGTGTAAATGAAAATTATACTTTTCCCCCAAAAAATTCAAACCCAGACAAAAATGAAAGTATCTTTAATATTTGGTTACATAACTTTTTGAGGCAATTACTGCAATAAAACAACTCTTGTAATTGTCAATGAGACTCCTGCAGGAGTGGTTTCCTTCCACAAGGTTTTCCTCTCACCAAAGACAAATGCTGGAGCTCTAAGTGACCATTGGATTCTTTGTCACTTCCCTGACTAAGGTCCTTCTCCCCAATCATTTAGTTTTTATATATCCAGGTCGGCTCAAGGATGAGTCCCTTTGGTTCCAACCTTCTTCCAATTACAAATGGGGGAGGCCACTGTGCTCATTGGGACCTTTAAAGAAGTAGAAATTTGTCTTCACACATTCCTGAATGTATGCCTTAATATAATCCTCTCAGAAGTCTACAGACAATTTCTTTGGCTTCATGCCTGATGTTTGAACTCCCATCATCGACTGTCAATACTGGGAGCTTATATAGGCAGCTGTGTGCCGTTCCTAATCATGTCAAATTGACTGAATCTACCACATGTAGACTAGATTTGAACTGTGGAAACATCTCAAGGGTGGAAACGGTGTGTATCTCAATTCAATATTGGCCTTAATGGCAAAGGCTTTCAATCAAACCCCTTTTTTCCACATTGACATAACAGGGTATTGGGTAAAGAATTTTGAGGAAGGCAATTCTTTTGATACTATTTGGGAAAAAGCTGTAACACAACTAAATGTTGAAAAAGTGCAGTGCTGTGAATATTTTCCAGATGTGCTTCTATTTTGAATCTTTGATTATAATTGCTTACCCGTGTGAATATCCTAAACAGTTAGATATATATTTTAAATCTGTATCTCAGAAAATGAAATATTGTGAACATTTTAAATGCTAGTAAATCATTATATCATTCCCTAATCAACTAATCAGCTAAAAACAATGGTCTAGGTTTCCTTGACCTCTAAATGATCTATAAGTCTTGGTTAACAGGCTGCACAATCTTTGGGAAGAATGCTAATTTCATAAGTGTCCAGATGATAGTCAATGACAGCCACCATAAGAAGATTCAACAGCAAAGGTCTGATGCATAAGAAGCTGGTTGTTCATAGAGTAATATATCCAAGCATTTTCTAGAAACATAAGGAAAAAGGGCAGTAAAAGGTGCTGCCACAGCTTGCTTGACTGCTTTAAGACTATTGTGGAAAAAAAAAAAGATAAGGCGCCTGCCATACTCTCAAAGGTAACAAAAACTGATTTCATAAGCCTGATGTTATTGTGTTTAATGGTCCAGTAGCTTGGCCTAATCTGAACCCTACAGAAAATCTATGGGCTATCATCAAGAGGAGGATGAGAGGCAGGGAAATCAAAGATGCAGATAACACCAAAGTCAATTTATCTCCTTATCTTGCTGCATTGATAATAATAATAATTCACTGAACAGAAGTCCCAACCAAGTATTCAGTGCATGGAATAAGCATACTTTTATAAAGTCTAACGTTTCTGATGGAAGCATAATACTGTTAAGATAATGTTTCAATTCTCTTGGAAACATTTCTTTGTTTTTTCCTTATTTGTAAACCACTATTTTCAAGTTTACTAAAAAAGGCTTGAAAGTATAATGAATCAACTTAACATACGAGTTTAACTTTATGAAATAACCGACTGAAAGTATTCAGGCTTAGTGTAAAAGTCTATTTTTTTAAATTCTCAGTAACTGTACATGCGTATAAATTAAATTCCTCTTTTCATTGGTTAACTTACATTTATCTAAGACTTAAGATATTTTGATTTATGGACTTAATGATAATTGTCTTCTTGGTTTAATGTCAACAGAACCATTTTCCTACCTGGTACAGATGAACAAATGCAAGAATGAATGTTCCCTTCTGTAAGATACGTATAATAGTGTTTTTCGTTGACACTAATTCCAAAAAGTATTGATTTTTGATTAAAGTTTTTGAGCATTTAAGTGCATCTCCGTAATTTAGGCGACAACAGTTAATTTATCTGCGCAAGTAAAATCAAAAGTGAACTCATTCATAACTTAGATTTATGTGATGAATTAATCTTCTTGTAGCCACACCAGAAGAAAAGATTAACACCCTGATCTGTTTTTCTTGTCTTTCTCCTACTGATGTTTTTAATGTACTTTATTTTTTTAGTCCATGTCGAAACGACAGTTCGTTAAATGCTACAGAGACTACAGAAATCAAATGGTATGTTTGGGGAAAATGAGATTTTATGAACCCTTTGTGTAGATTAATGTTTTAGTTTTAAATAGCTTTCAGAGAATACTTAATAGTTTTTTTGTGATTTAATGCAGGTGCCTAATTTTCTGGGTGAGCAGACGAGAACCTGTGTGGGCTATACAGGTGAGGCTTTTTGCAATGCTTTGAAACTGAGGGTAAATTAAGTTGTACACCTTGGACTAAATTCTGTGTAATTAAACCCTGAACTCTGAGTTTTATTAATTAGACAAACACATAGTGTGCCGTATTTCCTCAGTGAAAGCTAAGAAGCCAGAGGAGATGAGTCAGCAGATACAGGTTCATTCATCTTCTTCTCATCTGTGCTGCAGGTGACAGTGGCCTTAATCGGTTTCTTGGAGACTATGCTTATCACGTATCTCAGCTACAAGGTAAGGAACAGCTTTGCTTTACAGTTTTTGGCTATGTGCTCTCTTATCGTGTTTTGATCGGGACTGTCTGGAGCTTTTTTGTTTTGTAAAGATTCAATTCATAGCCTCAACTAATTAGGCACAAAAAAACATAGAGCATTTTATCTAATTTAATGCAATTTGATTTTAAAGCTATTTTAATTGTTGCGTGTTATTAAGGGTATCTGTAAAAAAGTCCCTGAGCAAGTTGCATAATAGAGGGCATAAGAGACTTTACAGGTGTTTGTGAAGTAGAAGCCTCAGAGCTTCAAATTTGGCTGTGATTTGAGTACTGATCAAAAAAGTAGAAAAACATTATCAGAGAGCGGAGGAAAAATATTATGCGCCTTTATTAATTTTGCACAAATAGACATCTGAAAAGTGTGGCATGCACCTGCATTTAGATCCATTAACCCTCAAAATAAAATCCAGTGCCACAGATTGGCTTTGAAAGTTTTCTAATTAGTTGTTTTATTAAACAATATTGAGTGAACAAATGGGAAAGTGAACTCCTATGTACCAAACGTAAGCAGGAAGACAGCAGCAGAATGTAAAAAAAAAGTGTTCTGAGGGGTAATTGTAAGGTTTGACCTATTTAACGCACCTCAAACACACAGTGAAACATGGTATAGGTAGCATTATCATGTGGACATGCTTTCTTCAGTAGGGGTTGGAAGGCTCTTCAGACATGGATGTATAGCAAACCTTGAAGATATCCTTGTAGATTTTAAATGCTGCAGATTTAATACTGAGGGTAGAGGTCTAACTTACAGCTGCATAACAACCCTAACATACAGCCAGAGATACAAAGTGTTTAGATTAATGCTTATACTGTATGAGTTAGAATGTCTTTGTAAGCATACAGATTTACATGCAATTAAATGTCTGGGCCAAGACATAAACACTGATGTTCATACAGTAGATACTCCCCATGCAGTCTAAATGAGCTTAAGCTATTTTTAAAGAACTGGCAAAACAAATCCTCTCTATTAGTAAAACTAGTAGAAGCCCACCCCAAAGGACTTACAGCTTTAAAGTGAAAGGTTGTTCGGCACACTGTAGACCGTAGTGGGAGGGAATACAATTTCACATCATGCTCAGATACTTCTATCATTTCAGAAATTTGAAAATAAGTTACAGTTTTTTGGTTGTTTTTTTTTTTTTACTGTTGTTTTTCAATAATGAATATGAAGAAGTTCAAGAGGTATGAATAAAGTGGCAATACACTGTACAACCATGTCAATTTACATCCTGAACTTTGTTAAAATAGTCGCCTGACGGCTGCTATCTACTCTGAGGAAGGTAAACATGTTTGACAATTGCTTTGACAATTCACCCCAAGGTGATCCGGGGAAACTTATGTTCTTAATACTCAGTTAATCCTTTTATTTTCGACCATGTCATACTCTTCTTGCCTCAGTGGGTTGTTTTAATGGAACTGCTGGGAAATATTTAGCTGTTCTTATAACAGCCCATAAAGTAAAGCCTTGAAAATTATTTTGTTGAAGCAAGCGTTTTATTTGCTCCTTCGTTGGCAAAACTAAAGTATAGCTTTATTCCCTGCATGTGAGCAGCATAATGTCCTCTTTATGTATTGTCAGTCCTTAAGGATGTGTTCTTACCACATCTATACCGCTGCTACTTTAATGTTTGTAATTTTGTTCTCATTCAGAGTGCTGTTAACTTTTCATAACTCGGCATGTTATTTGAGGCAGTTACATCAGAGTTGTTAAAACAGCAGGAAAATGTATATTGTGTACATCTTATCAAATAATATATTCTGATGGATGGGCCCTCTAGCCGTATCCTTATTAAACATACTGCACTTAAAAAACTCACCTAATTGGAGTATTCATCATTTTCTGCCTAAAATATTCCCTGGTACTGGTATTCAACCCTCTCCCATACATTTCCATTCCAGGGGAACATTTGGGAGCAGATCTTCCAGATATCCTTCATATTGGAGATGATTAATACAGTACCATTTATTATCACAGTAAGTAATTCATCTTATTTCCTCTATTCTCTTGTATAAAGCTGAGTTTTCGAATTTAAAAATGGAAAGTTAGTGGGATGTTATCAACATACTATCATGTAGAGGAAAGCAATTGTTGAAACATTTACTACTTAATGGAACACTGCTCCATGTAAAGTGAAAGGTGATTTATTGACATGAACAAAGGAGACAGATGATAAAACAACAGGAAATACTTTGTTGTATATTTTAGGAAGTTGTTATAAAAGATATGCTATGTGTACCAACAGATTTGTTGGTACTCTTAAAGAGACTTTAAATCCATGCATGGTACTCATGTATGCATTGGAGAGGGTAAAATCGAAAGCAGGTAACAGCACAGGAATAGATACAACTCTAGATTGAGCAGACAGATGATGAAAATGATAAAAAAGACCAAAATTATAACCTTTAAACCCATTTAAGCTAATATACAAAGCCCAAAGGTATATCTCTTTCGGATCTGACCATATGTGACATTCTGGACAATAATGGACGTAATTAAAGAAGACACAGGAGCGATCCCCAGACTGAAGGTAACGACCCTAACCCGTCAGGATGCAGGCATTAATATTCTTATCAGTGAACTTTGGTCATTTTTATTTTATATATATTGATCTGATAAGTTAAAAAAGGCTGCTTTGTATTTGCTGGTTTTGTTTCAGTAGAGGGGGGGTAATCGCTCATGTGCTCCTTATTCGGTCATGTGAGAGTGAATGAGATGAAGCTCAGGATTGTGGGTGTTTAACTGAGTCCAAGAAGCAATGTTAACACTGTACTTGGGCTTTTATGGTGTCCAAAGGTTTGGGAAATTTATAATATATATCTGCAGATATTGATTATGGAAAGCAATATAGTCTCAACCAATGTCAGAACCTGGTGTGTGTCTATTCTATTCCCTTACAGTCAGTACCAACACATCTATATGTTCTAGTGTCTTTTGTTGTTGTTGCTTTTTTTGGTTTTGATTTTTTTCCCAATAACGCAACACTTTCTGCTGTTGTTTGACAACTCTACATATGTCAAACAGTTTCTAGCAAGAATAAAGTGTGTTGCCAGTTAGAGCAAGTTTGGGAGGGGTATCTCTTTTTTTAAGCTTTTATAAAGACTGCATTAAGATTCACTCTTCTTTTGATCCAAAAAAATTTTTGTGGATGTAAAAACAAGCCAAGTAACAGTAAAACCTGTTGGAAGATGCAAGCGCCTCAACATTAATTTTAGAGATTGTTTTTTGGCAGTGACTGCTGCACAAGGACGGAAAAAGTGTTCAAATTCAGGGTAGCTTTTTTTGGCCAGTACCATGTTCAATCTTTAATTAAGTTGATTATTTAGCTTAATTGGGCAAAAATTAAGTTTGATGTTCAAATAGGAATTCAGTAATGGGGAGTTTCAACTTATGTCAGTTTAGAGATCGCTTTTTTTTTCGGTTGATTTTCTTTTTTTGGATCATGAAATTGTAGAAATAAATGTATTAATGTTTGTATGTCAGATCCCAGACTGAGCAATGTTTTCTGTATTTGTTTATCTCTAATCCCCTGCAGTATCTACAAAGAACATGACTCAACCGCAATCTGTTTAACTTTGTGTGTGTGTCTTCTTTTTTCTCCTTTTTTAAGATCTTCTGGGTTCGAATAAGAGACATATTTGTCCCTGTATTTCTTAACTGCTGGCTTGCCAAAGCTGCGCTGGAAAATATGATTGTAAGTCTTGGTACCAGATCATGTACCCTTTAGCTGTACACATTATGTTTTTATGATTATGAAAGGTGGTAAGATAAAAATGAATGAAAAAGCACTACGATAATGAAATTGTTCAGGTTTTATTTCCCTCATTCTTCCTAAATATGAAATACGTCTTTTAACTTTTAACGTGCTTAAACTTTTTGAACAATTTGGCAGACAAAAAGCAAAAGATGAAACTGTTTACTTTTTTTCCACAAACAATTTGAAGCCAACTCTGAGACATTATTGTAAATAATTTTGAACAAGCAGGGATTTACACATTTACAATTCCTATTATTGGTTTTGTATAATATTTAAACTTACTAAAGTATCACTGTCTTCAATGTCTCACCTTTTCATGGAAACTTTTATGCCTTGTTGGGATTCCAATACCTGTTTGAAACATCATCTTGTTCTGGCTATCACAAAACTAGATCTACATTCTGCCTGTCCAAGCTTTATTTTGAATCTTGAATTCATCATAATACATTTATAGATGATAATAATAATAAAATCTTGAGTTCATACAGTTTATAGTTCAGTGTGTTTTGATGGATCATATCCCTGTTAGAAGCTGTGTAGTTTTAAAGCTGATTAACATTATTAGTTGTTGATTTCAACACAGTCTCACTAAACATAATTTAATTGGATAGGCCTGTTCCTTCCTTTTTGTTTAGTTGATATCACTCTTTGGGTATATGCATCTAATCTGTCCACACGGCAGTGCATCTTTTTAAAAGCAGTAATACTGCCGGCTTTCATGAAACACTGTTATCAGTAACACTGTTCTCGCTGCTGTGTAATTAGTTAGCCTTAACAGCTAAAACCGGTGATTTATTCAGAAGCAGTTGGCTGACATGTTTGGAAAAAAGATGCACTCACAAATAGATTAAAAAAAATTGTTTTCTGCGAGGTGATATTTTCCTTTAAACTGTTATGTAAATGATACAAAAAGCAAAACAAAAAATACAAACGGCAAGTAGACATGCAATGATGCACAGAATTGCAAAGATGTTGGATCACTCTGTCTGACAGGAAGAAAGTAACTGCTAGAAGCCCTTTTAAAGGAACTGGGTGATGATTTAATGAGTATTGTATGCAATACCATGGGATTAAGAGAAGGCAACAACAGTATGAGCGTTTCATGCCAAAGCTGTAGTCAGCAGATGGTAAAACCTGGGGCCAGCAGGGAGGAGGGGGCAGCCTGAGCGCTCTAACAAGGTGCAACTGAGAACCACTCATTATCTGCCTCATATGAAGGAGGACAGTATGTTAACAGACAAGCAGCAGAATAGTTTGCACATTTATCGGTTTCAAATGTACATCAGTTGTGTTAACCAGAGATAGGACATTTTGGGGAACATTTTTAGGTAATTCAATTCGGTTCAATTCAAATTATTTATATAGCGCCAATTCACAACACATGTCGTCTCAAAGCACTTAGTAGAGACTATTCAATCAGATCACACGGTCACATTGGTTAAAAGTGTTCTATCTAAGGAAAACCAGCTGATCGACTCGTTGACTCAACAGCAATCCCTCACACAAAGCATGGCTGTAGCAACAGTGGAGAGGAAAAACTCCCTTTTAACTGGAAGAAACCTCCAGCAGAACCAGCCGAGGCGGACAGGGGTTCATGGAGATAGAAGACATACAAAAAGAAGCGTGGATACAAAAGGTTACTGTTAATAGCTCCAACGTTTACCCTGTACAGAAAGGACACATCGAGGCAGATGAGGGCCGAGCCAGTTCACATGTCAGAGGGCGAAAGAGAGCACCAAGAGTTAGTAATAACAAGAGAAACAGGCCTACACTCTAACCATGAGCTTTATCAAAAAGGAATGTTTTAACCCTAGTCTTAAAAGTAGACAGAGTGTCTGCCTCATAGACTAAAACTAGTAATTGGTTCCAAAGAAGAGGAGCCTGATGACTAAAAAAAGGTCTACCTTTTTTTCTACTTTTTGAAAATTTAGGAACATCTAATAAACCTGAAAATTGAGAACATAGTGCTCTGCTTGGAGCATAAAGAACAATCAGATTGCGGATATAAAATGGAGGTTGGCCATTTCAGGCTTTATATTTGAGAAGACGGATTTTAAATACTGTTCTGGATTTAACAGGGAGCCAATGGAATCAAGCTAAGATAGGAGAAATATGATCTCTCTTTTTAATTTTCATCAGAAGTCTGGCTGCAGCATTTTGGATCAGCTGAAGGCTTTCAACTACAGATTGTGGACTTCCTGATAGTAAAGACTTATGATAGTCCAGCCGTGAAGTAACAAATGCATGGAGTAGTCTCTCAGCATTAGCCCTGAACAGGATATTTCTAGTTTTTGCAACATTTCTAAGATATATGAACGAAATTCTAGAAACCTCTTTGACATGGGATTCAAATGAGAAGTCCTGATCAAAATAACACCAAGATTTTTTGCTTTATTATCTGAGATTAATTTCATTCCGTCCAAATGAAATGACTGACTAATCAGCTTCTTTTTAGAGACTCTGGTCCAAAAACAATAACTTCTGTTTAGTCCGTATTTAGAAGCAATAAGTTCGGAGTCATCCAGGTTTTTATGTCTTCAAGACATGCCTGTGGTCAATGTAAGGGGTTAGTTTAATCTGGATTTATGAAGAAATATAGTTGAATATCATCGGCATAACAGAGAAAATGAATCCCATGCTGTCTAATACCAATTGTGACCATATATATAGTAAAGAGAATAGATCCTAGCACTAATCCGTGTAGTTCTTCACAAGTATCCCTTGAGCATGAGGAGGATTTATTGTTGATACAAACTGAAATCTGTAAGATGAATAAGATTTAAACCAGTCAAGTGCTGTTCCCCCAAGTCCTACAAAATGCTGAAGCCTTTCAAAAAGAATATTATGATCAAGTTTATCAAATGCAGCACAGAGATCGAACAGGACAAGTACATATACAAGTCTATTATCTGAGGCCATGAAAATATTATTAGTGACGTTCACCAGAGCTGTTTAAGTGCTATGATGAGCTCTAAAACCTGATTGAAACTCTTTAAAAAGTTTATTATGGTGTAAGTGGTCACACACTTGTTTAGCAACTATTTTCTTAAGAATTTTAGATAGGAAAGGAAGATTAGAAATGGGTCTATAATTGACCAAGTCACCTGGGTCAAGAGATGATTTCTTAAGTAAAGATTTAATTACAGCCAACTTAAAAGCTTAAGGTGCATATCCCTGTAACAGGGATAGATTATTCATATCTAAAATTGAGGTGGAAATCAGAGGGAATGCTTCTTTAGGTACCTTGGGAGGAACTGGATCTAACATACAAGGTGAAGGCTTAGATAAAGATAATAGTTTTTCTAACTCTGAAAGTTCAACTGGATCAAAACAGTCTAAACCCGGTTCAGACTCTTAACATTCCAGAAATAAACAAATCATATTTAGAGTGGTGCCAATGATCTTCTTTTTAATAGAGTCAATCTTTTTTATGAAGAATTCCATAAAATCATCACTACTAATAGCAGGAGGAATAGACAGTTCAACAGAGCTACAGATCTGGGTGAGTTTGGCAACTGTATTGAAAATAAATCTAGAATTACTCCTATTCTCTATTAATGAAGAGAAATATGCCACTCTGTTTATGAAGGATCATTTTACAGTCCTGCACACCATTATTAGCACCCCTTCATGTTTTGCATGGCTGAGTGAATATCTTTAGAAATAAATGGAAATGTTCGAAACTTAAATCAGCAGTATCTTTCAATTTGAGGTCGAAAGTAATTTAACAAAGACAATTACCATTTCAACATAAATATTTTAATTGCAAAGGACAAAACAGAAAACAGGCATGTGCACTAATACCGACACCCCTCCTTAATATTTGGTTACACAGCCTTTGGCAGCAATGATGGCCTCCAAACGTTTCTTATATTCATCTATAAGCTTCTTGCACTTCTCAGGTGGCATTTTCTCCCACACTTCTTTTGC
>JAUZNJ010070159.1:0-25835 GCA_034780135.1 Jordanella pulchra
AGAGTGTGACTGGTTTATGATAAGAGCACTAGGATCCAGAGTGTGACTGGTTTATGATAAGAGCACTAGGATCCTGGTCGGAAGATTCTTTGGGCATTAGACTCCTGGATAAGAGCTGAAGTTAAATAAAGATGAACTTGTTTTGAACTTGTAGACGATCAAGATGGTTGTGGGACAAAGAAAATCTTATCTACAAATAATATGTGAAAATATGCAGCTGCCCCCCCTTCCCTTAGAGCTGTGTCTTTTGTAGACAAAGGCCTCCCCTTTCTTCAACAAAAACTGCAGGATGAGACGAGCAGAACATGCCAGGGTTCGCCCTGAGCTCTGTTCTCATCCGTAGCCAAAAACTTTCATTCTTGTGACTTTTCATTTATAGGTGGTTGAATCTAACATTTTGCTAACCTTCCGTGATGGCTGCCTTAGCGCTTAGCGTTAGCTTCCACTGAATTATTACTGCTTGAAGGTTTAGCATCAGCAAAGCTAATAATTAATTGTTATTTATGCTAATGCTTTGGCTAGCTGTTTCCACCGATGCAGACTAGCAACCAGACCTGTTGGAGAACCAACAGATGTTGCCATGGTGATGAAAGCACGTTGCGGGTGATTCTGAGGTTACCATGGTAACGGAGATGAGAAAAAGGTGAGTCTGGGTTAACCCTGATGACTGTCAGGTACCCAAAGGTAACAGTCGGAAGCAGACTCAGAACTGAGGTCCAGTAAAGTTCTGGATCTTTTGGCGGCTCTCATAATAACAGGAGTCCCCTGATTGGCTGACGTACACCTTGCTGGTCTTTTCTCCCAATGACCTCTGATGTTACATATGACACCAGAACAGAACCGTTCTGCAGAACTTCAACCATCTTCACCTCAGCAGGTGAGAAGATCCGTTTGTTTCTGGTCAGAGGTTGGGTTTCACCTTCTAAGGAAGCCGTCAGTCAGAGAGGAGCAGAAAGTTCCTCCAAACAGAACCAGATGTTACTTACAGCAGAGAGCAGGTTCTGTCTGCGCTGGCCCAACTGGCCAGAGACGAGCTGACCATGTGACAGCGTCTCCGGTAGAAGGTCCAACCTTCAGGACACAAGCTGCTGAGGGAGCTCCCCACCTGGAAGAACAGAGACCAGAACAGGAGTAGAGTCAAGCAGAACTTCCTCTTTCTTCCGCAGAACCGATACCGACCCAAACTTCTCAACACAGACTAGAAAACATGAAGAGGCTGGAAGTCCAAGCAGCTGCTGCTCATGTACCCGTCTTCATCTCTCAGTAAACGGTCCTGTGAACCTCTTCTAATGGATGAAGCCCTTTGCGCCATCTCGATCTTCTGGTTTTAGATTCTAATGGATCTTACTGACCCAGATCCAAAAAGAATGAGACCTGAACTAAAGTAAATGTTAACTCTGAACCTCTGTCAGTGGGAGCTGCAGCTGTTCTCCAGCTGCAGGATGATTAGTCCGAGGAGCTCCTCTGGTTCCCAGCTCCTGCTGGAGGAGACTATGAGATCCTCCTCCCTCCAGCTGCAGCTCTTCCATCTTCAGAGGAGTCCGACTTCCAAACTGGATGAAGGAGAAAATGTTTCTGTTAGATTCTCCACAGAGGAACCTGGAAAGCGTCTCAAAGCTCAGATACGACCGATGGTCCTCTCTGCTGACTTTAAAGTTTCCGCATTAAGTTTTTGGAGATTGAGCCTCAGAAACAAGCTAAGGTTTAGAACCTCTGAGATCTTCTGGTTTTAACGTTCAGCACTTTTAGCTCCTACTGAAGGAAATCTGGAGTTGTTGATCTTCCAGATTTTCTGTCTGAGCCCCACCTTCTGTGCGTCTCTGATCCTGCCACGGGTCTGTCCTCCCAGCAGGTGGCTGTTGGAGGTCTGGCTGGTTCTGGGTTCTGGTACCGCTTGGTCCTGTGGTTGAACCTCTCCATAGTCTAGATAAGGCCGGTGGTCCGGGACGTCTCCTCTGGGAGGGTGGGGCTGGTTGTCCCAAAGAAGCTCTGCCTCGATGTCAATGACTGAGTCTTCGTCCTGTTCTTCCTCAGGACGAGGAGGAGGAAGAGGAAGAGGAGGGGGCGGGTCTACCTTCAGGTCCTTTGGATCGCAGCGTCCTGACGGAGTTCAAACACAGAATAAATCAGGATTTTCACCTTAAAGAGTCAAAGTTGAGGAAGTTTTATTCCTCATCATCAGTCGATCAGCTGATTCCATCCTGACTCCACATCTCCCCCTACAGGCCGGAGGAGGAATGGCTTGGACCTCACCTCCTCTGGGGTCGATGATCTCCACGGTGGCCGACGTTCTCTGACCCAGCACGGCGTTCTGCGGGGTCCTCAGAGCGACGCTGAACGTCTCGTGGTTCTCCTCCAGACCGTCATCCAGCGGGAAAACATTCCAGGTCTTCATGTTCACACCTGGAACCAACAGGACCAGCAGGATCAGATTTAGCAGAACCACCGTCAGCAGAACCATCACGATGAAAAGAACTGGGATTCGGATCAGACCCGGGTCAAACTGGATCAGAGTGGCTGAGCTGTGGGTGAAATCTCTGCCAGGTTTGGCAGAACCTTCCTCCACCTGCAGGCACAACAACAGAACTTCAGCTTGGTTCTGTTCGGTTCTGTCTTCCTGCCAAACCTTCACAACATTTAAGGTAAAAAAAAAGAAACATTTATGGTTTCTAATAAAAAAAAAAACACATTTCAGCAAAACTCAAAGCAGATGATAGGCGCTTACTGATGACATCACCATGCTGACTGGTTGATGACATCATCGCCATGAGGAAGTAGCTGTTGTTGAGTTTTGAACATGAATGAGTTTGTTTTACTGGGTCAGAATGAAAAGGTTCTTCTAATAAAGAACTAAAACAATGATGACTAACCGGGTCGACCCGGTCGTTCCCCATCAGAACACCTAAAGCTGATATCACATTCCGGGCCGAGGAAGCTGCGAGCGTCCGGGTCCAATCACAACTGTTACGGATCATGAAGTCCTGGTTCTGCTGCTGGGATCTAAGTGTTCCCTGCAGGTGTGTTTCTAATGGGACCCAGTTCCAGTTCTGGCTGAAGGTTCTGATCCAGTCAGAGTTTAGTGTCATGAAAACAATCAGAGAGAAACTCAGAACCCAAAGGTCCAGATCAGCAGAGGCAAACTGATGATTCTGGTGGGTTTTGGGTCAGTAACTGAACCGGATCAGGACTGAGCATCTGGGAAAAGGTTTTCATGTAGTAACTGTGAACAGAACCTCAAAAGATTCTGATCACAATTGGACTCATCCAGGTCCAGACTGACCTGGATGGAGACATAAGCCGGGTCCACACTCCTGCCGCTGCGCTGGATCTGAATCTGCAGAGTTCCTGAAGTCTCACAGGTTCTATAGCAGCTCACCAACAACTGGACCCGGGACCAGAACAGCTCCAGCCTGCAAGATACAGAACCAGCAGAACCTGCTGAGTCTGGGCTCAGAGGAGCAGCACAAGCAGAGACATGTGGAGGTCGTACGTCTGTGGTGGAGCCCGGTTTCCTGCCGGGTCCACGAGACGGAACCGGAAACTGTCAGCAGTAACGTCCACATCAGCTGGAAGGATGTAGAGAACGGAGCGCTGATCCAGATCCAGCTGGTGGAACCGCTGGCTGATGGAGGCTCCTGCAGCAACCAAGACAAAAAGTTTGGATGTTCTGATCAAAGTTCTGATCCGCTACTGCTCCATAACCGTCCTCTGGTTCTACCTGTGGCTGCATTCTCCAGGAACCCGAATCGGGGCGGACTGATGATGGAGAACTCCAGCTGTTCTGCTGGGCTGTCCGGGTCCGATCCCCGCAGGTGTCGGCTGGTGATGAAGATGCCGTAACGGCCGGAACCGAGATCCACCACGGTACTGGGACTCTCCATGCGGCTGAGACTGGGGGACATTCTGTCCACCTGTTCCACCTGAGTCCAGAAGAGACATTAGTCAACCAAGAACCCGACAAACTGGTACCGGCAGTCCAGAACCAAACTCCTCTCTGGGAGCATTAAGCTGCTTTCTGCTCCATTTGATCCGTTTAGAAACATCTTCAAAACTTTCTGATTAAATCTGTAAAAAACTAACCTCTGAATGAAGATCTGCTGTGAACAGATGAGGGAATAAAACGAACCTCTAAAACATCAGGTTTCTGTGAACAAAAAACCCAAAACATTTGGTTCTGAGAGGACGGAGGGTAATCCTCCAGCTGCAGTTCTACTCCTTGACCACTAGGTGTCAGCAACAGAACAGGCAGCGTCCTCCTTCAGCTTCTAGACATGAAGATCTACCGTCAGTCAGAGGCAGTTTAGAACAGTTTGGGCTCAGAGTTCTTCCTGGAGGTTCTGGATCATCAGATGAGCCCAATTATCAACAAGCTGCTATTTGTTCACATTCAGCAGAATTTTCTCTTTAAAGCAGCATGAAGCACAAATGGCTGGGATGCTGCAGACTCTCCTGGATGGAGCAGAGGACTCATCAGAAGGACGGTCTTCATGTGGATCAGGTGTAACTTTACAGAGAGGAGGTTGTTTCACAAAGGGAAGCTTCGGCTGTTCTAGGAACACATTAATGTCGGATTCTGGATCCCTAAACGTGTCCCTTTACACAATAGGAAACGGTTTGATATAACAGGGTTTTAAAAATCGGAGGATTTTGAGGCAGAAAGACCCGGAAGAGTCGAGGAAAGAAGACTGGCAAAATATCCGACCTACTGTGTGAAATATTCATGACAGAATGACCCTGAAATCACTCCAACACTACGAGCCGTGGTCCAATCAGCACCAGCCTCAGAGTCTCAGAGGGACACGGCGCCGCGTTCACCACCTGGCTGCCTGGGTGACCAGGTAACATGTGGGGGAGGGGGGACCAGGCTCACCTGCTGCTGCGCTTCAAGTGCTCAACATTACTGTCGCCCACGGATCAAACAAGCTGCAGGAATCAGAAACCCGACTCTGTTCCTGAGATCTGAACCAAACATCTCAGACTTTAACCCTTGAGAAGAACATAAAAGCAGAACCGATCAGAACCTGCTGCAATCAAAGAACCGAACCAACATTATGAGAAACCTGGACCAGATGGAACCTAAAGGATTCCACCAAACATGTGAACCCATTTAGACCAAGTCCTGAACTGATCGGATCTATTTACCTGGACCTCCATCCTGGACCTCCGTCCTGGACCTCCGTCTGTTCCTGATTAGTTCCTAAAGGAAAAGATTTCTAATGGCCCCCAAAGGATCCTTGGTATATATCCGATGGTCCCCTAAAATTCCCGACGGGCCCCTAAAGGTTGATGTTAGATTCCCGATGGACTCCCTATGGGCCCCTGAAGCGTTGATAATAGATTTATTAAAATGTATAATGTGTTTCTAAAGAGTCCTTCCCTGATGGTTCATGATGGGCCCCTAATGGGCCCCTGGTAGATAACTGGTATGTATTGATGATGTCAGACCTGGTGATGCGTTTGGGTCCCGGATGTACCTGCATGAGGTGTATCTGGTGATGCACACCTGGATGTTAAATACTGCAGGCTCCTCTCTTAACTGGCCGAACTCCAGGTAACCTCTGTTGGTTCCATCACTTGGCAGGAAGTAGAAGCGGTCTGGCTCTGCTGGGCTGCCCGGGTGGTGCCGGTAAGCCAGGTCCAGGTGATCGATGTCGGTCTGGAGGAACCTGGGCGGAGAACGCAGCGGGACTCCCCTCAGCAGCAGCTCTCCGTAGGAGGGCAGCAGGGTGATGATGTAGGTCAGGTTGGCGGCGGCGGTGTCTGGGTCGGCGAGCTGCAGCAGGTCAGGGCTGATGGTGGCGGTGGAGCCGTCCTGCAGATGGAGGCCGGCGTTGATCTGCAGGGTTGGTGGGATGCGGTCACCGTGTTCGATGGTGAAGAGGAGCGTCCCGCCGCGGGAGGAGGCGCCATTTGAGACGACAAAACTGTAAAGAAGAAAAAAAACATCCAGAGTCGTAACACCAGCGTGTTCGCCACTGAACGGCGCCCCCTGCTGTCCATGGTTTATTGTGGTTAAAATCGATTCAGGGCATTTCTCCATCATGTCTTCCAGACCAGGTTCCTTTTGGACCCAAACTGTAGTGAGAGCAAACATTCTTCGCTCCGGTTCTGGTTCTGTCTGAACACTGGATCAGCCGTGAGCAGGACTGGGTCAGAGGAAGGCCCAAACACAAATAGCTGTACAGGCTGGTGTGTGTTTGTCCTCAGAGGGCTGTGCCAGCACAATCTGCCCCCCCCCCACCCCTGCAGCTCCCACTCCCACCCAGACGGCCGGCAGCATCTGTCCACAGTGTCGTCCATGTTTGCCCAGGGACGGCCGTCTGTGGGCCGTCGCTGCTCATATCTCCTAATAACAGTCATTCATCATCTGCTGTCACACGCCGAGGCCCCGCAGAGTGCGTGCGGCCCCGGCGACCCCAACACATGCGAGGTGAATGGGAGCAAAGCTGCAGCCCCAGCAGCAGAACCACTGTGACCCGTTTCAGTGTTCTGCAGGAATCATGGGAACAGCGTCTGCTCATGTCGATGAAACCTCTTCTGCTGCTGTTGGACGGCGACTTTCTTCTTCTATGGTGGCCTTGTAGCTCTGGTTATTCCAGGACTTGTTTCACGATGGATGAAACCAGCTTTAGCAGCTTTGATTCTGGGATTTCTCTCCAGAACCGGTCCGTCTCTCCTGGAAACTGGACCAAACGATGAACCAGTGGAGCTCTTTGATTCTCTTCCTGATACCTTGGCCAGTTTATTTTATTTTTCATGATATCCCACAACGCGGCGGTCTTGGTCTCTCCAGTGAACAGACATGTTTAAATTGAACCTATCAGAAGCTTACGAAGCTATGACATCATAACCCAGGCTGCTCAAAGGGGTAGTAATGTTAGTGTAGGTAAACCATTGACTCTACCTGATAAAACTTCTGTCTAAAGTCGATCAAACAGGAAACCTGTCAGATGAGAGGAAAAGTGATATTTGTGTTTTTATGAGGTGAACATCTGATTCCAGATGTTGGTCAAATCATCAGACAGTATGATGCTGATGATACTCGACTGGGTTTGTCCATAAACCTGATAAAAACAACCTAATACATAGACCACAGTCTCAGAGATATAAAAACCTGATTGACTTCAGAAAGGTCAGAGGTCATCGTTGGACCAGAAGCTGCTCTTCATCTGGATGAGAATAAACTGGCCTCTAATGAAAGCTTTGGTCTCATTGTTGATTTAAATCTCAGACTAAAGCGGTTTCCATGACGTTTGCCTCCAGGATCGTGTCACAGCTCTAAATATTGTGACTGAGGCAGAGACTCGGAGGTTCTGCTCCGTCCCACGTGGTTCAAAGTGTGAGAAAATCCAGCAGCTGATCGGAGCGGCTGCAGCCAGGATGGTGACAGGAAGCGGTCCGGCCGGCTGCTCGTCTCTCAGGCTTGGCTGGGATCTGAGGGTCGGTTCGGAGCCAGACAGTCAGCCGTTCGGGTCTGGGTGACAAACCCGGGTTCTGCTCACACTAACATCCCCTCCTCCCTCTCTTTCACCCTGCTGCTGCCAAATTGGCTGGAAGAGCAGATCAACACACTGCAGCCTGTCGTCCCCTGAGCCCCCCCCGCCTCGTCTCGCTGCCCGGCGCTCCTTCCTCGGCCAAATGTTGTCTGACGGTTTTCAGGGGACAGAATCGTCCTTGTCGGTTCTGCTCAGAGTCGGATCTCGTTCCCAGGACGCCATCAGCTCATCTATTCCCCATTAAAAGGCTTTTATCGGATTTGTTTCACCCAAATCCTGTCATGATCAGAACCAGAACCAGCTGCTCGGTGGGTCTTCATTCACCTGAAGGAGTCATTCTCTGGGTCGTGGTCGTTGTTGTGAGTGTAGCAGACCCGCTGCGCCGCCACGTCCAGCTGAGTGAAGCTGATCAGAGGGACGCCGGGCCGCCGGGCGGCGTGGACCAGGCCGTGTCTGGGCGGGGCGGACACGCTGAAGACCAGCTCCTCGGGTCGCCCAGCAGAGTCCGACGCCAGCAGCACGTCGGTGTTCAGGACCACCTGCTGCCCCTCCCTCAGGTGGATGGTTTTGGTCTGCAGGACGATCTCACCTGGAGACATTCAAAGACTTCAGAGAGAACGTTCCTTAAAAGAACGTTTCCTGAACCAGAACCAGTCAAAGAAGTACGTTAATAAATGAATTCAACACTTTTCTTAACAGAAATCGATGCTAAAAAGGATCAAAGTTCCACATCAGGTGTTCTGATGAACCTCTGGAGCTTTACGGAGCAAAGGTCCAAATAAAGATCCATCTAAAAACGAATCCAGAACCGCAAAAAAAAACACAGAATAAAAATAAACTATTAAACACATTTAAGCCCAAATTCCAGAACAGTTTCTGTTCTGAGAGAAGCTGAGTCTAAAGGTCCAAAAAGTTCTGAATCTGACCCAGATCTGACAGCCTCCCCCTCCCTCCGCTGTGCTGCCTTGCTCAGCAGCAACCAGGCAGTCGGGTTCTGCTGTTGACCCGTGTTTGTGTTCTGCATCAGAGGGGATGAGTCCACAGCTGCTGCAGCTCCCCTCCGTTAATTATTCACCGGCTAACGAGGCCGGCCGCTTCTCACCTCTGCTCCTCCAGGACCGCCGGGCCCCGCGCCAGCCGGGCCGGGGCCCGGCGGGGGCCCGGCGGCACCGTGTTCACCCGACTGATAAAAATGGCAGGAAGGAGGCGTTAAATAATGCAGGACCCCCGACGGAGCGGAGGGGGGGGGGGGCAGCTAGATCCAGATCAGGGTCCATCATGACAAACTGAACCGGTTCTGGTTCTGGTTCTGGCGGACCTCTGTTCACTGTACGGATGGAGATCATGAAGCGCTGAGTCGGAGACTCGTTGTCCTCGTCGCTCAGGATGAACCGGAAGCTGTCATGACCTCTGAACCCGGTGCTGCTGGTTCTGTGATGGTACCAGACCCGGTTCAGCTCTACCTGTTCCTGCGTGAAGTTCTGACCCGCTGAAAGCTCGGCCCAGTTCGACTCTGTCTGCAGGAACAGAAGGAGGTCTGAGTTAGAGCGGATTGGAACCGAGATCCTGGAGGATTTTCTGGATCCTGAGGTTTTGGTTCAGAACCTCCGGTCCGGCTGCAGAACCCGGACCTGGAAATGTCAGAACCTTTTGGTTTATAAGAAGGTTTCTCCGTTTTCCTACGACTCTTCGTCTCTGTCACAGAGCTGGTTGATTTTATCCAGCGGAGCCGAGGAGTAAACGGACCTGAAGCTGAACGGAATTATAAGTTCATTGTTGTTTCTTTGGCTGTTCTGCTTGAATAAATCCTACAGATAAAACGAAACCATCGTAATGGATCCATGTTATTCATCATTTAACCAGAGGATTTTGGTCCAGTTTTGCTGCAAACAAAGAACATTTTTTACTAAATGGAAATTTGAAAAGAAAAAAATGCAACGTTTTCATCAAAAAACAGTTTTCAGAATAACTTTTAGATTTTGTTTAAAAAATATTTGATCGATTTTTCATATCAATTTCAGTTTTTTTCAAAGATGTTTTACAAATTAGATTTTTATGAATCACATTCTTTTCACTTCTCTAATAAAAGTTGTTGCATTTCTCTTTCTGTCCATTCAGACCAGAGGAAATGCTACTTCTCTCTCGACACCAGAGAGAATGTGATCAGAAAATCTCTCTGAAAAACAGAAAAAAAGAAAAAAAATGCATTTAAAAAATATAAGAAAAAAAAAGAAGTGATAAAATATGAAAAATAAACAAAAAAAGAAAAACATCATAGGAAGCAGCAACGTTATTTCTCAAATTTCCATTAAACTAAAGCTGTTTTTTGCACCGATATTGGAATAAAATTCACTCGCCGCTGTTAAACTGAAAACACACGCGTCACCTTCAGCAGGAGTTTTCCAAATGTTGGTGCAGCACTGATGAAGTAGAACACCTGATCTGGAGGCGTGTCCAGATCTGCAGCTTCCAGGACCCTGCTGGATATCACTCTACGCTCCTCAAAGTCCAGGTCCAGCCCAGCATTCCTGCAAAATCACACAAAAACAGGAACAGTCAGATATACATCTAGAACCGCCAAACTGTAAAGGTGTTAAACCAGAAGGAACACAAATCAGGCTGAAGGCTCCAGAAAACAGCCTGAAACCACTTTGAAACTATTCCTAAACCAGATTTAAAACCGGACGGAAAACATAATGAGCCCCTCTGGAAAACTATTCTGAACCTTAAATAAACCAGAAAAAGGCTGAAATGGTTTGGAAACCAGCCTAAAAGTTTGAAGGCATTTTTAAAAGCGGTTTTTGAAGTATTCTAAAGGTGTCTGTTGACCTATTTGAACCTGTTATAAACCAGTTTAAAACCAGCCTGAAACTGGTTTGTAATTCAGTAAGAAACCTTCTGTAAATCAATATGAAATAAGATTTGAAACCAGTTAAAGTTAAGTCAACCTGTCAATAGCTTCACTTCCCTGGTCTTAGATCAGTAAAGGAACTTCTTTGAAGAAGTTTTATAAACGTTATGAAACCTGTTCTACAGTCTTAAAGTGGTTTGTAACCCAACTTTAAAATTAGTCGGAAAACTTCAATGAAACAGCCTGAAACCAAATTTAAAACTATTCTGAAACCTTTTTAATCTATTTCAAAGTGGTTTGCATCTATAAAACAGTCTGCAATCATTTACAAGAACCTGATTTCTGAACTAAAGGCTTCCATTGACTAAACTGAAACCTTTATAAAGCGAAACAGGTTTCAAACCGTTCGGAAACTTGTGTCTAAAACCAGTTTAGAAACCAGTCTGAAACTGTTGTGAACTAGTCTGCAACCGTTTGAGTGAAAATGGTTTGTTAACTGGTCTGATGTCGGGTTTGAAACCTTGACAAATGAATCCTGACGAAGAGGAAGTCTCCAAAACTTGTGTGTGTGTGTCTGTGTGTGCGTGCCTGTTTGTGCGTGTGTGTGCCTGTGTGTGCGTGTGCATGTGTGTGTGTGCGTGTGCATGGGTGTGCGTGTGCATGGGTGTGCGTGTGCCTGTGTGTGCGTGTGCATGTGTGTGCATGTGCATGTGTGTGCATGTGTGTGTATGTGTGCGCGTGTGCATGTGTGTGTGCGTGTGCATGTGTGTGCATGGGTGTGCGTGTGCATGGGTGTGCGTGTGCATGTGTGTGCGTGTGCATGGGTGTGCGTGTGCATGGGTGTGCGTGTCTAACATCAGGAACCATCTGTCTGCTTCTTCACTTGGAAATAAAATCCATGCAGGAGGAGCTGCCACGTCCATCCTGCAGGAAACAACAACAAGCAGAGCAGCAGCTGCCAAGTCTGTGTGTTCTTCTGCCTCGCTGGTCCGAACAGCACCAGCACCCCCCCCCCCAGCTGATCTGGGGACACCTAGGTGGTGGGGCGAGGGCATCGAGGGCCCCGTCCAGGATGCATGTTCCAAATCACTGATTTCAGTGAAAGCATCCAGGATGGGGGGGTAAGCATGTGCTCATTGAGACTCTTCCTACAGAACCAGGATTTCTGGGTCAGCTCTGTTCAGAACCGGCTCGGATTCTTTGACCCAGTCTTGAACTTGCCTCGGTTCTAGGGGCTCCGTCTGCAGGTTGGCTGTTATCAGGCTGTTGACAGTCAAGCATCTGCACGCTCCGCCCCTCAGGGACCGTCTCTGTGTCCTCCGCATGTCCTGACCGTGTCCCCGTCCACTTCCTGGAGGTTCCGTCCCCTAAAAGCCCTGAACTCTGGAGGAAACTCCCGCTCTCCCTTCCATGCTTTCATCTCAGCGTCTCCTCTGATGTTTAGAGAAGCTCCTGCTGTTTTTGGCCCCAGCTTTAATATCTGCAGCAAAAGTCTGAAACCTGCGTTTCCATGGTAACGTCCAGCAGGCGCAGATATCAGGATATAACCTCCAAACTCTCTGCAGCCTTTATTTTTATCAATGAATCCTTCACTTTCTGAAAAACTTTGGTAATAAACTGTTTTCACTGTTTTAATGTTAATGCTTGATAAAGAGATGATCATAAATACTGAATGGTTGGGTTTCCTCTTTAGATGTTGATTTCTCTCTCTGTGTTTACCTGATCAGGTGCGGCTGGTTGTCGTTGACCGGCAGCACTGTGACCCGGACCGACCCCTGCACTGACTGCAGGCCATCTGTCAGCTGCAGCAGCACGGCGTCCTCCAGGGTTTCTGTGTCATCATGCAGGTACAGGATCTTCATGCCTGCGTGGGGGGGGGGGGATGCTGCTGTTTGGTTTTACTGAATTAAAACTCTATGAACACACAGAAAACAAAGATTACATCTTATAATAAGGAATCATCTCTGTTGCCATTAGGAAGCCGGACGGTTTGACCGTTTCCTGGCTGTGGTCCTGGAATGCGAGTCTAATGGATATTTCCTGGGATTCTGAAAGGAGGCAGTTGTGTGCAGTAAGATATCCCACAATGCAATGTGTCACCAGCATCAGCAGTAACTGGAGAAGGTGAGTCTTTCCTGCCGTTTAATTTGTTACAAAAGTAGTTTTTAACTGTTTTTAAGTGAGAAATCAGAGCTTAAGATCGGAGTTTGTACTTTAAAAGGTGCAGTTTGTGGAGCAGCAGAGCTGTGCAGCGACTGCAGGGGCTTCTGATGCCAGCAGCTTCCCATCTGCTTCCTCCTGCATGTAGCTGAAAGTAAAATGTGATGAATGACTGCACAACTAAATCAGTAAAAATGGTCTTATTATTATTTTGATATTTTAGGCTAATTTAGGTCTTTTTTTCATTACATTACATATTTTCGTTATTTTCCTACTTTTAGGCCTGAAGTAAGAAATATGCAGCCCTTAGACTTACTTCAGTGACGTCTAAATGCTGTGTTTCATTTTACGACGGTTTCCCAGAAGCCCCCCGATGATCCCGCTCCAGCATGTCTTCCCATCATCCTTTGCTCATTTGCTTTTAAATCGCACAAAAAAATTATTCTTAACTAATTGTCGTTTTTTTCTAACATACTAATTAATATTTGTGTGTCAAGGTGCAGACTGCAGAGGGCCCAGCAGGATTTGATCCCAAGACTCCCAGGTGAAAGTCAAGCACGCTGACCAGTCAGCCAAAGGAATGTCCCGTTGGCCACGTAGCACGACCAGTTGGAGGCATAGAGACAGGACCGCACACTGTCACATCTGTATTACATCTGTATTACTAAAGATTTGGCCTATTTTGTAGGAATCTGAAATAAGTTGATCAGATGTTAACAATAAAAGATAAATACGTTTTTTTAATCACGGTTACTGTAAATGAATCATGTTGTTGTAAAGCAACTATTCTGGTCAGACGAACGTTGGTAAAAGAAATTTAAAATGTTTAGATTTTTTTCCAGGGTCATCAATAAAAGCCGTTTCACAAAAAAAGATGAGATTTTCAGTCAGGCTTTTCTTTTTTGGCTTTGGATGGCTTATTACCGCCCCCCACTGGGCTGAAGGTGTAGTGCAGTTATCTCCACAGCTCCTCCGTATGTCATTAGGCTGATTTACGTGAACGTTAGCGAGGACGTTTCACAGCAACAGAAACAGGAGTCACACCCATCCCATGATTCATTTTACTGGTTTAGAGCCGGCCTCACCCTGCCGGAGTTCCTGTAGGGTGAAGGAGGAGACGGGGAGGCTCCTCCGCAGCACCTCGGCTCCCGCCGCCCCCTGTGGAGCGCGGATCAGGCTGCCGTGACTCGGTGGCCGTTCCACCCTGAAGGTCAGGACGTCTGGGGGGACATCCAGGTCTGAGGCGTCCAGGATGGATGGAGTCAGCTCCCTGAGCCCGCCCTCCTTCACCTGCAGGGGAACCACATGAGTCACTCACCTGACCGTTGCTATGGTTACACATCTTGCTTTAATCCAACACGAACCGTAAAGTTAGCGAGCAGCAGCGACGGTGGCTCGTCGTTGGTCGGGTTGATGATGATGTAGAAGGGCACAGGGGCGGAGCTATACAGGCCGTCGCTCACGCTGATGGACATCTGGTCCACGGTTGGCTCCACCCCTCTGTGCTCTGATTGGACATAGTTGATGAGACCTGAGGTCAGGTGAGCGAGGCTGAAGGATTCTGGGAGAAGAAACTAAAGTCAGGCGGCAGCAAACATTCAGGGTCTGTCGGAACCGGGACCACAGGGTCTTCAGGAAAGGACCGGACCCGATCACACCGACCTATCGGTATTCCTGCGCTGCTCTTCTCTGAACCCGCCATCGGCAGCACGTTCTCCAGGAAGCCATGAAGGGGAGGGGTCTCCAGAAGAAAGGTCAGGTCATCTGGGGGACTGTCTGGGTCTGAGGCCCCAAGAACCCCCCCACACAGACAGGCCCTGGAGCCTTCATCCACCATCAACAAGGACTCCCCTGGAGACACCAAGTAAACACAGGAAGCAGAAGTTCTGATCAGGTTATTACAGTAACTGACCTGCGCCCTGCAGAGTTCTTAAAAACCCGACGTTTTCCAAACCTTTCATAAACCGTCCTCTGGGATCGTATGTTTGTTTGGACATGATGTTCTGGAAGTGTGAACGTGCAAATATAAAGAGTGTGGAGTTAATGAGGGACGGTTCTGAGTCCTGCTGATAACCCGCCGTCCACCTGGACTAGCGCTCTTCCACTGGGCCTTCATTCCCCGTTAATTAATTAGTCCGTCATGTTTTGTGGGTGATTTAATTAGAGCAGGAAACAGCCAAACCCTGGAAGAGCTGAATGGAAGCAGGGAGGCGCTCCAGGAGCCGTGGATCTCTAATCCACTCAGCGAGGAGGCGCCTGCACAGCGACAGAAGCTCCTCTTCCTCTTTTGTTCTGGGGAGACAGATATTGTCCTGGAATCTGCTGAGCACCTCCTCCCCAGCAGAGATTAGCAGTCCTTCTGTAGACAATAGACAGATTTCTCTCTAAACACCTGAGAGCCAAACATGGAGGGAAGACAAAAGGCCTCCGTAGAGCCGGAGGACAAAAACCCGCCACTCAGACACAGACAGGCTGGTTTTACAACACAACCTGTGGTTCGTAGATGACAGACTGTGGGGAGCAGCTTCAGTCACAGATTCTGCTGTAAGACCCCAGAATGGACCAGGACCCAGCGAACCAGAACCAGAACCAGAACCTTCCACTCAGGCTGAAGCTTTTAGGAGTTTCTAAAGGAATGTTCAGCTCATTTTCTGAAACTCTTTTCCGACTGAGCGCATCAAATATTTCTGTAAACTATCTGACCTGCAGGTCTGTGGAGGACGTGCAGCATGCATAGAAGCAGCACAGGTCATCTGTGCACCGACCAGGACAGAATAAAAACTAAATATCTGTCTTATTCCTCCACACATGGTTCCCTCTGATAAACCATCAGCTTCTTCTTCCTGCCTGCCATGTTGGCAGCTTCCCCAGTTAGAAAAATCCTCTCCCAGGAGAACATGAGACACACGTTTGACCTGCAGATGAACCATCTGTGTGACGAGGTCCAAACAGGAGCGGCTGGATGTTCAGGATCCGTAGAATAAAACCCAGATGAAGGGAACCAACGGGGATCAGTCCAAAGGAAGCAGGACGGGCGGTATGGCTGCTAGTGTGGCTTTACAAGAACTTCTAGGATTATTTCCTCATAAAATACATCAATTTTATAAATATAATAAAAAGAAACATAAATTACTCATAAAAACTAGTTTTTATTTCCCATTATTTATTCTGGGAAGTGAGCTGAACGCAAAAATCAGCTAAATCAAAACTGGAAACAATGAAAAAAGAATGAACTAAATATGAGGCATCGAATGTAAAAATATATTTTATTTAAGGAGAGACTGACTGAAGCTTCTAAGGTTTCATATTTTTATTTAAAATCCAAGATTTACATTTAAGATTAAATACTTGGATTTTAAAAATCTAAGATAGAAGATTTCCTCTTTAAATTTAAGATTAAAAAAATTAGATTTGAAATTTAAGTTAAATATTTTGATTTAAGAGATATATTCGAATTTAATATTTAGAATAAAGATTAAACATTTAGACTAATCATACAATTTTTATGTGTAAGATTTAATATTTAATTGTTAATTATATTTAGATTTAACATTTAGAGTTACGGCTACAGGAGTAATGTTTAAATATAAATCTAGGATTTAGATATAAATATAGAAAGCTGAAATAAATGTAACATTTATATTTATTGTTTGCAACTAAATGTGTAAAAAAGTGATAAATATAGAGAAAAAAACACTAAATAACAAAATGTTTTCAATCAGGGCTTTGACCCAATGAACTAGTTTATCAGTGATGAGCAAACAAGTTCAGCAAAAGATGATTTTCTCCTTTAAATCCCAGATTATCCAATAATCTAATCTGTGTTATAATCCAATGAATAGATTTGATGGATGAATCGATCGGTTGGACAATCTGAGGAAGACCTTCAGCATCAGTTCATGTGTCACTGTTAGCATGAAGCTAACTGGGATTCCTGCTGATGGACCAGAACCAGAACCAGAACCACCTGAACTCCAAGCCTCCAGGTTCTGATCATCTCACCCAGAGAGACTTCAGGAACTTTGTTGTTCACCGGAAGGATGGTGACGTTCAGGTCATAAACAGGAAGCGTTCCGTGCAGAGGAACCGGTGGCGGGGGAGCATCTCCATGGCAACAGCCGCTCACCAGCCCAGCGTCGCCGTCAGAGATGATGAGGGTGATGGTGTCAAACACCGGCTGGGGCCCGATCTCTGCACCTGGACACAGGAGGTTTGCGTGAGGCGTGGACGCTCTGCGGCACAGGAGACCTACAGGCCCTGAACGCAGCACGGCCTCACCTGAGTGGACGTAGTAGACGTGACCCTGCAGCAGGTCCTGCTGGGAGAACCTATCCGTCATCGCTCCGCCTCTCTGCAGCTCCCCTCTGCCAGGACGGCGGGCCAGCATGTAGGTCAGCCTGGAGTCGTCGCTGTCGCGGTCCGTGGCCGACAGGTAGTCCACGGTCACCTGGACCCGCCCACCCTCCACGCAGCTCAGCTGCTTCCGCAGACCCGCGCCCAGCTGGGGGGGCTCGTCGTTCATCGGCAGGACCTGAGGACGGGAGGAGGTGGTGGGTGAAGCACAGGAGCTCTGATCTCAGACAGAGATCAGTCTACGGGGAGAAATTAGGTCCATTTTCATTCAAAGCGAAAAGAACAACTTTTAGGGTTTTTACAATTTATTTTTCAAAAGCTCTTAAATAGCATTTTGTTAGATTTTATTTATTTTACAATTTTATTTTTTTATTTTTCTCTCAATGTTTTTCCTTTTTCTGATTTTATTTTTTTTAATGCTGTTTCAGATCGTATTTTTTTCTGTTGTTTTATTTTAGATCTTATTTTTCAAATTTCTAAGGGGAGACTGAATTTTAGAAATTGTGCTTTTTTCTAATCTTAATTTACAGATTTCATCCTCTACACTCCTGGGGAGTCTGTTGCTAAAATACAGAAAAAGTAAATGTACTTTATTCAACAGTTTTCCCCCAAAAAACCTTTGAAAAAATAAAAGCTGAAAAATATAGAATTTAATTCTGAATAAGAAAAACAAAAAATGAAAAAAAATTACGTCTGAATTTTCTTTGAAAAAATTCTATATTAAAAAAAACACGAAAAACTTGGAAAAATTAATATATATATATATATATAATATATGAAATTTAGTTTTTACAAAATATCTGCACGAAAAACCAAAATGTAAAAAAATAAAGTATAGAAAATCAAATCGGGAAAAAAATAAAAATATCTGTTAAACTTTTGCAAACGCGTCATAATTTTCTCCAAACCTTTTTAGAAGTTTTTCAAAGTTCCATTTTGAAACATTTTCTTCAAATTTCCTTTTTTTTAACTTTGATTTCTTTCAATGATATCAACACATTTCTTTCCATATAGGATAGAAAACCTTCTGATTGTTCCAGAACAATCTGGGTTTGGGTCTCATGTTTGCAGAACATCCAGCTGATCATCTAACATCTGGAATCTGATGTTTCCCAGCTGTTTGGATGATGTCACTACTGACAGACTCACCTGGATCAGCAGCAGGACGTCCACAGAGTTCAGGCCGTCCGTCACCCTCAGACCCACTCTGTCTTGGCTGGTCTCAGAGTCGTCATGGATGTACCTGAAGAGCAGCAGACGATGCTTCAGGCTGATCCGACTGAACTCAGGAAGTTCTGCCGCCTGAGCTCACTGGGTCGGAACCAAACTTATTTGAAAGCATCTCTTCAGATGTTGACCTGCAGATGATGACCAGGCGTGATGACGGTGACTCACCGGAGCCGCAGTCCTCTCAGGTCGGCCAGTCTGAACCCGCCTCCCTGCAGCAGAACTTCGCCCTGCAGCTCCAGCCGGCCGTGACGAGCCGTCCTCTGAAGCTCCACCCACAGCTTCTCCTCAGGGCTGTCCCGGTCGCGGACCTGGAGGTGCTCCTCCGTCACGAAGGCGCTCCCACCCTCCTCCACCCGCAGCAGGTTGGTGAAGGCCTAACAGACGACATTCAGTGAACCAGAGGATCCAAAACCAGCAGACTGCGAGGAGGAGCTCTGACCTCGGGACGGAGGTCGTCCACGGGCGTCACGGTGATGTTGAAGACCAGACCGGAGACGGTTCCGCCGTGTTGGTCGCTGACGGAGAACTCGAACTGGACGAACAGCGGGTCTGGGCCGATGTCCTCCACTGGAGGCATGAAGGCCACTTTCATGTGGTTCACAGCGTGCTGCAGGGACAGAGGGGGAGGGTTCAGAACCGGAAGGCCTGGTTCTGACTCAGCTCAGACCTGCTATGGGTCCGTCCAGACTGTGAAATCTACAACCAATCAACACAACTGGACTTCCTCTTCAGGGCTGGTTCTAAAGAACAGACTAATAAAGTTGGACCTGATTGGACCCATTCTGACCTCCTGGTTCCTTCAGAAACAGATTCTGATCCGAATAATGTGAGTTTTCGAGGGGATCCGCACACCTGAGTGAAGGAGCTCAGAACCGGCACCATGTGGTCCTTCTTCATGGAGGTGGAGCTGTCGGTGTAGAACAGACGTCCTGCATCCATCAGTCTGGAAGGAGAAGAAAGACGAAGGCCTGGATGAACGGACCGGGTCAGAACAAGCGGTCCTGGGATGGAGCGGTTCTTTACCCGGGCTGCAGCGGGCTGAAGCAGGACTGCGTGATCCGGTAGGTCAGGTCAGCGTCCGGGTTCTCGCTGTCTAGAAAGAACAGCTGAGACCTGGAGATGTGGACCACCTCGGTCTCCCTGACGGTCAGAGAGCGGACGGTACCAGAACCCTCCACCGGCAGCTGGTCCTTCATCGGGAACACCTGGACCACTACCGTCTGCAGGGAGAGGACAGCAGGTCTCAGAGGACGTCCCAACGCTCCGCTCCTGTCCCAGAACCCAGGGAGTCCCACTCACGTATGTCTGCGACAGGTTGGGCGGCTGGTGGCGGTCGGAGAGCGTGAAGTCGAAGGAGTCCTCGAACGCCTCGTCTCCTGAGTGCTGGTAGTAGATCTGACCCTGGATCAGGTCTCTCTGCAGGAAGCCGTCCACAGGAGCAGCTGCTGGGACACGAAGCATCTGAGAAATCAGCAGGACCTCTGCAGAAGCTGGAGGAGTGAAGAGTTGATCAAACCCGCCGTGACCTTCACGTCGTGGTCACAGTTCGCCTCCTAAACACGCCTCTGACCTTCTACTGGTCGCCTGAGTCTCTCCGAGCAGAGAGAAGAAAACAGCAAACATTCTCCTACTTTATGTGGAAAACACAACATTTTAACAACGACGTCTGCAAACGTTCTGGAGGACATTTCTACAGATCATTTCTCTGTCTTCTTTCCATGAATGTAGAAAATCTTTTTCATTAATCAGCTGAAGATTTCAGCAGCTGGTCAGATGATCTCATGTGTTGACGGCTGTTCACACTAAAACGGGTCCAACTAACCAAGTCTAACAATCCTACATCTAAAATAAAAGAATCCTGAGATCGATGCAGCGGTCGTCGTTTGATTATTAATCCTGTTTGGAGAAAATAAGTATAATGATCTACAAGTACAATAAAACAACTGTAGTTGCTATGACTTCTTGTCTTTAGATTAAAGCTTTATCAGGTCCAATAGTCCAACCATAGATTATTACACTTTAATTTTTTCAAAAGACGGTTAATAATCCAACAGAATTTACTTTTGCTTAGAAAATTCTCTTCAAAACAAGATCAAAAGCACTTTTTACACATCAATGGCTGTAAGACTTGGACATTTTCTGCTGTCACAGAATCTCTTATTCTACACATAATGAGGAAATCTTTTAAACACAATATAGATGGGATTTTTTAATCTGCATTTAGTCCTACATCTCCTTAGAAAGACACATCTGCTTACATTATAGGTGAGGCAGTGCAGAAAAAGAAAAACATTTGAACAAAATCATTGGTATTAAGGTCACAACACTGGACCACTGCAAGCTCAGATAAAGAAGGAGCCCTGAACTAAAGACTTCCACCATTTTTCACCATTGTCACCTTTTTAGGTGTTTGCTGCACGTATCAGCATCATCTAACCTGACTCCCAATCAAAAGTCTAAAGATTTCTCCAGAAACAAAGTTTTCCTAATAAGGTAATAAGATGAACTCTTCCTGTATGTAACTTAAACACAGATGGTTTTCATTATAAAGCAACAGTGTAGCTGTTGGAGCATAAATCTCACTGACTTTCAGGTTGTTCTGTTCTAACAGGACGACCATAGAGAGATGAAACAGGAAGTGGTTATGAAACAGGAAAGATGCACGACTGAAAACAGAAATTCATATGTTAGAAGAATTTAGCACAATCATGCTACAAGTTAACTGTCAGGGGCTACAATTCAATTCAGTTTATTTCTATAGAGCCAATTCACACCTCATGTCATCTCAAGACACTTTACAGAGACGATTCAACTAGATCATCCAGTCAGATTGGTTCAAAGTTTTATATCTGATTCCATCGACTCATTGACTCAACAGCAATCCCTCACACTAAGCAAGCATGCAGCGACAGTGGAAAGGAAAAACTCCTTTTTAACAGGAAGAAACCTCCAGCAGAACCAGGCTCACTGTGAACGGCCATCTGCTGAGGAAGACTGGGGTTCAAGGAGACAGAAGCAGACAGAAAGAAAGAAGCAGAGATATAAAAGGTAACAGTCATCCAGCTCCACAGGCGCCTCGTCAGGAAAGACACAGCCAGACATACGAGCTCCAAGCAGCTCCCATGTCAGAGGATGAAAGAGAACATATCCAGTGAGTCACAGTAAGAGAAACAGGACTAAACACTGAAAAACAGGCCAAGCTCCAGAACTCTGTTTATAAATCGGGGCTTTTCTGCCTCCATTATACAGATGAAAAGCAAACATCAGTCTCTCACACCAGCAGTAATTAACTGGACACTGACAGAATAAAGGCATTAATGATAAAGTGTCATATCAGGTAAAACAGTATTAATGATAAATTTACACACTGGTGATGAAAATGAGCCCTTATTGGAGAAGTGTTGATCACAGCAACGTTTTCTCTAAGATCTTAAAGCTACGATCATCTTAACTTCTTCTAATATCCCTGAATGACAATTAAGAAAATATCAAACATTCTTTGGCTAAAAATGTCTCTAAAACTCACCTAAATGCAGATATTTTATTTAAAACGTTGTCGGCCATTTTCTTTTCTCCACTGGGAGGAACTCCACAGTTATGTGGCTGTGACCCCTCATGTGTAAATATGATAAATAAAACCTGGGTTTGGGTTTTAGGAGCCAAACTGTGAAAATGCCACATTGCTCCTAGTGGACGGAGGTGGGTATTACACCTCCGGCCTCACCTGTCTCCTGGGCGGAGCTCTTCCTCACCAGCTGACCTGTGCGTGGGGGGGACACGATCTGGTACCGGATGAAGTCATCGCTGGAGTCCAGGTCGGAGGCCAGCAGCATGTATTCCTGCAGCTGCACCGCCCCCCCCTCCTGCACCTCCACCACCACGTTGTTGATGAGGAAGGGTGGGGAGTCGTCTTTGGGCAGGATATTGATGGGGAACTTGTGTCGGATGCTGTGACGGCCGTCGCTGATGCGAAACACGATGTGGTCACGGGTGGAGTCGCTGTCGGAGTGATGGTAGACCACCGCGCCCTCCTTCAGGTCCTGCACACGGAACATGAAGGCCTTCCCACCTGGGGGGCAGAAACCAGACGATCAGGGTCCCAGCTCAGGACGGTGGAGGAGGAACAGTTGGCATGGTAACGCACTAGACAGACAGGTGTGTAAAGCAGCAGACTGCAGGCTAGCTAACGAGACCAATGGTTGGTCTCATATAAGACCAGAACCTCCATCTCTCCCCATGGACCCCGAGCTGTAAAAGCCCAGGTCCGGGAGTCCTGGCAGCCGGTTCTGACCCATCATCAGGGCAGAACCACCAATTTACAACCAGCATTAAAAGATCTGAGCTCATTTATTTTCTGTGAGTATTAAATGTTCTTTCAGGTCTGGAGCCGGGCGGTAAAGAAGAAAGTTTGTTTCTCTGAATTCAAGTAAAAGAATAAAAGTCTGGGTTCTGTAGAACAGGTTCTGTTCAAAATACTCTGCAACATAAACATATGTATTTGTAAAAATCAAATCCAGCAGATTCTGATCCATATATTGTACTGATGTCTTCCTGTCCTCAGAGAATCGTTTACATTACTTTTACTGAAGCAGAAGTTGTTATAAAAAAAAACTGATCACCATGGAGAAACCCGAACTTAAAATCTTCTGCTAAGAAGGCAGAGCAGTTTTATTGAACCAATATTTTGTCTTTGGTGTTCCGGCCTCAGGCGAGGAAATTAACATTGAAATCTACTTTGATTATATGCAGGAGCTGCTGGGATGAAGCCCTGACACCGGTGGTGGAGTGGAGATGGATGCCAGCTGGAACAAGGCGCAAGTTTGTTTGAACCTCCATGATGAGCAAGCATGAGGCGACAGTGGGGAGAAAAAAACTCTCTCACAGAACCAGGTTCAACATGGCGGTCCTCTGCCAGACAGGCTGGCGATGCCGTAAGAAGCAATGAGTCCAAGGAATTACTTCAATGTGGGAACAGCAGCAGCATGGAGACGGAGCCAGATGGAGGATGGTGGGGGTTCAGAAGGAGGTGGAGGAGGAGTGGGTGGAGGAGGCTTGAACGGGGGCCATAAGAACCAGAGCTTGACTTTTGATCCAACTCAGAGACTTTTTAATTGCAGGCTGAGCTGTGATATGTGATCTGTGAAGCCGGAATCTGGATGCTGATTGGACTACGAGGAGCAGTGGTTGAATGCTAATTGGCTGCTTCACAGACGGAGCCTCTGATTGGATGAAACCAAGTGATCCAGTTTATTGAGCTGAACTTCGCCCAAAGTGTCATTAAAAGCAGGATGTTTCTGCCTCAGAGGTACGACTGTTAAATATTTATTAATATCGCATCATTTATTTCACTCCTCGATCTCTGGAAAATATTCTTTTTGTTCAGAAACGTATTTATCTGTATTTTAACACATTTTATGCTTTTTGAAACAGGTTTTATGTTTCACTTTGCAGAAGATTCACTTAGGAACAATTAGAAGTATTAGTTTGTTTTATTCCAGAACTTCCCCCACATAAATCTGCTACATCCAGTCTGGAACACGGGTAGTTTTAGGTCACAGGCTGAAATGTTTATTAGAAAAATCAATCAATTAATTAATCAATACTATATAAATAAATAACTCTTACACCTTATTTTATGCTACATTCATGGTTATATATTTCACAATATTTCCAACTCTCCATATACCTCAGAGATGACATCATCATGATTAGGAAGCCATCTTTGACCGCACACTTGGTGTCTCGCGACCCCCTTGGGGTCCTGAACCCTACTTTGGGAAGCCTTTTCTTTTAAGTTCTGTTCTGGCCAGTTTGGTTTCCCTGGGTTCTGTTCTGTTCTATCCTGTTTTATTTGGTGTTGATTCGTCTTTGTTTAAATCAAGATTTAGCAGGTTTTTCTTCCAGGGCTTTAATGTCTTAATAAAAATCCTCTCTTGACGCTTTGCTGATGATCTACGCATTAAATCCAGATGTTGTTTGATCACAGCTCTGCAGACTTCGTCTGCAGTCAGATCCGGTCCGGTCCGGTTCAGATGATTCGATTCAAATCTTTCCTCTGACCACAGCCTGATTCAGCTGCTGCAGCTTATCTGCAGCTTAAAAGAGGAACAACATTAATGCTCAAATGGCCCGTTTGGACAGAACCAGTCAGGTTGAGAAACAGCAGCCTGTAAAAACATGGATGATCAGAAATAAAAACTTTCCTAGAACTGGTTCCATTGGAACTCGGTTAGAACAGCAAATCATTATTGATATGTCTGTCCGGGAGAACCAGGGGAGAACCTGAACAGAACCACAGAGGAACCTTAGCGGAACCACAGGACAGGCAGAGAGGATGTAGAGGACTAAGGGAGAAACTGAGGAGAACCACAGTGAAACCTGAGCAGAACCAAAGGAGAACCGGGAGAGAACCCTTAGGAGAACCAGAGAAGAAGCAGAACCAAACTAGAACAGAACCAGAAGAGAACCAGATGAACCCTGCCTGCAGGTCCGGTTCTTCAGCTGCTTTAAACGATGCAGATCTGGTTCTAATGAAGCTCTGCTGCAGTAAAAAAAAACTTTTGGATCGGTTCTTCATCTCCTGCTGCTCAGAACATGAAAAAGTTGTTTGTCCTACATGAAGGAAGTGTCTTCTCGTCCATCTGTCAGAGCGGCACCATCAGCCAACCCGAGCGGCTGTTGGTGGACCGGTTCCAGTCAGAACCTCACACTTTGATTTAATTACTGTCTCCAGCTCCCGCCCTCCTCTGCTGCCGCCGTCACTGAGAACCACACAGTGTCGGCGCCTGAAGGCACGACGGGGCCAAAACACTGCAGGGCCACGCCGCCGCGTCCTTTCCGAGGACTTCCTGCCTCCCTTTGCCAGAGAGACAGAAGGCCAAGGTCAGCCGACAGATTGAGAGACGAACGGTCGCAAGCCCGAACCTCATTAGAGAGAGTACCGAGGGGAACCGGCTCTCCATCCCAGAGATGGAAACAACTCAGTAATTGGGCCCAAAGGTAGCGTTGGGCAGCAGGCCCAAACTGGCAGAAACAGAACACACAGAGAGATAGAGAGACAGGCAGCCGTCCATTTGGCTGAAGGCGCTGGATCGGACCGGCAGTGACTGTCCCGGGCCGACGCTCCGAGTGTCGTTCTGATCCTAAGAGACTTCTTCTCTTGTGCATCTTTTGCAGCATCCTGGAGGACAAAGCATCATGGAGGACACAGCATCATGGAGGACACAGCATCCTGGAGGACACAGCATCCTGGAGGACACAGCATCATGGAGGACACACAGTATCCTGGAGGACACATCATCATGGAGGACACAGCATCATGGAGGACACACAGCATCCTGGAGGACACAGCATGAAGGAGGACACAGCACTCTGGAGGACACACAGCATGATGGAGGACACATCATCATGGAGGACACACAGCATCATGGAGGACACAGCATCCTGGAGGACACAGCATCCTGGAGGACACAGCATCCTGGAGGACAAATTATCATGGAGGACACACAGCATCATGGAGGACACAGTATCATGGAGGACACACAGCATCATGGAGGACACACAGCATCATGGAGGACACAGCATGATGTAGGACACCGCATCCTGGAGGACACAGCATCCTGGAGGACACACAGCATCATGGAGGACACAGCATCCTGGAGGACAAAGTATCATGGAGGACACACAGCATCATGGAGGACACAGTATCATGGAGGACACACAGCATCATGGAGGACACACAGCAT